>QFDD01010808.1:0-10009 GCA_006871305.1 Vachellia collinsii
AAAAAAAAAAAAAAACTTAGCATCTGACCGAAAGAAAAGGTTTCAAGCAGCAGGATCAACTCTTAAGGCGCAATAAAGAAACAGTATTTTCTTATACATTAAAATTTAATTATTTAATCTGGTATGTGTTTAGCCAAAATTAAATAAGGATTTCCCCTTCCAATAAGTAAACCCTTCACGTTTAATTTTACTATAAATAAACAATTATCATTAAGCAGCATCCCTTTTATTTACAGAGAAATACTTACATACTCCCGGAGTGCCACGTCATCCATACTCTGCCCAATGAGAATGTTCCAAGTGTTATCTATTATGGATCTCATATCCCATAAATTTCTCTTAATTATTCATCTTTTTCCATAATAGATATCTATTGTAATGGGTTATAGAAAAATGAAAATAATCAGAAGAAATTTATGGGATATGAGATCATAATAGATGACACTTGGAACATTCTCATTGGGCAGAGTATGGATGATGTGGCACTCCAGGAGTATGTAAGTATTTCTCTTATTTACAGTCCCCTAATTGATCAACATTTAGTAGTCATAATCCCCTTGACTTCCCCATTAATTACCTTCCATAACCATTAATTGACAGCTAATCACACCCCTCTAATTGACACTAGTAATATATACTTAATCTCTAACACCCATTTCTAATTACTAAACACGTCAATTATGTATTTAACTACTATAAGAAATATTAACAACTTAATTCAGAATGATAATATAATAATACTAGTACCATATTATTTCCAATTTCTACTACTACTAGTACAAATAATAATAATAATAATAGTAATAATAACAATTATAATTTTCCATATACCTACTAATAACGAATCCAGAGAAATTAATGCAAAAAATTTTCAGTAGTGAAGTGTGGAAACGAAACGCTCGATCTGTCCATTGATCTGGATTTTATAAAATTGAATAGACTATAAGAAGATCATCCAGATTCGTTGGATTAAACAGATGAAAACCTCTCAGAGGAATACGCGTATCAACGTACAAATCAAAAGGAATAAAAAGCAAATAATTAGGTTCCAAATATGGAGATAGACCACCTTCCTGAACTTCCAAGGATTTCATATTTTCAGTATGTTCTAAATTCAGCATAATATGTAACTATGTATGTATGTTCGTACGTATGTGCAAATATAGGATCATAAGTTATTCAGTTGAATCGTCCCACACAAGACACACAAATCCCATTGGTAAAATATGATAAATTAAATTAATAACAGAATAGCATATTACAGTCATCTCCTTGATGTCGACCGTATTAATGTATTTCCAAAAATGAAGGAATTGAAAGAAACGTACCGTGAAGATGAAGTTATATCCTCGTTTCAGAACTTGCAAGAGAAAAAGAGTCCTTCTCCACATCAAATTGATGAAATCGGCGGACATGAACAATTTCTCGCCGGCGAAATCAACACCGTCGGTTTCCAATTTTAAGCAGTTTAGCCGGAGAAACCGGCACCGGCTGTACGCGGTCTGGTCGACGGCCACAACCAGAAGGTGGTCAAGAAGAGACCTCGTTCCTTCTCCAAGCCAGAAGCTGCTCAGAAATAAGTCAAACATCGTGGTGATATCGCCATTAACGTCTTGTTCTACATAAGCCTTGTTTATGAACGCCACTACTAGAGTCTTGTTTTCCATTGAAGCTCTCACTAAAGCAGAATCAAGATCATTATCTCGATCACTTCCATAAATGGCGCTCTGTGAAAAAAAAAAAGAATATATAAACATTGAAAAAGACTGAATCTTTATATGTTTCATTCTGAAGCAAGAAATGAGAAAGGGTTATAAAATTTGAACTTACTGTATCTGACGGTAACTTCTGGACCAAGAACAGAGGGTTAGAGAAAGAAGACGACCGAAACATGAGAAGCATTCCGAAGAGGCATAGCAGTACGATGGAGAAATTCACAATTGTTTGTTTAGGAAGATAACCCATTGCGCGTCGTCTTTACAGATTCTGATAATTCCTGTGAGAAATTATTGAATATATGGGAATTGGGAGATATAAGTGAGAGCAGTTGTTTGGTAGAAAGATCATGTAAAGCTGGTGATCTCTAGAGACGCGAGAGAGGAGGGGGGGATTGGAAAGGAGATTCTCTTTCTTACATGTACATATAGCTGGAAAAGGAAAATCAGGATATGATTGAAAAGGAGGAATCAAAAGGAAAGGGAAAGGGAAATTAAAAGAGTTTCCCATTTGTGATGTAGAGAGAAATGAATGTAGGTGGCAGACTTATATATAGGAAAAGAGTATTCTGGAAGTCATTTTGAAATTCATGGGACAACTCAACGGGCTTTAATGATTCACCAAAAATTCACCCTCATGCAAAACTATGGCATGAATTTATTTCGATATATTTATTTACTCTTAAGAAATATTTTTACATGATATGTCGAAATAATATGCTTGTATATTAACAACGGGTCGGATATAACAAAGTAAACCACTTCCTCGTGATGTGTGACAAACTTGATCAAAAGGAGAGTTTTGTCATTTCACGGATAACAATCCACAATTGCCATAGTGCACATGTTTTTATCGTCTCTCTGTTTCCATCTCTGGCAAGTTCTCTGTTTATCGTCCCTTATATTCTGTTAAATTTAACTTTCATTCTCACATCAAAGTCCTATGTTCAGGGTGTGATTATTTAGACTTTAAAATATACAAGAGAAATCATGTGCAACTGAGTTAGTGGAGGGAGGGAATTATGTATGTTTTAGTATATTTTTTATACTATAATATTACAAGTACAATTCTCAGTTCATTTGGTTACCATTTCCTTTTCAGTACTTAGCTACCCATTTTAGATTATGACTAGTAAAGTATTGCGTGGACCCTTTTTTGTATTTTGGTAAAAGGAGTTATAGCGAGGTAGGTAGGTTCAATAGACCAAGTTTGACTTCTCGTGGGTTGAAAAAAGACATTCTTGGAGTTATCTTAAAGAGAAAATTTAGGTCAAGTTTATTATATACATTGCGGTAAGTTATGTAATCATACATGGTTATAATGTATTCTATTTTTTTTCATGAGAATTTAAAGTTTAATGATAATATTTTAAAATTATGACACATAACTATGGTCCCTTACCTTAATTTATATGTTTTTCTCATATTAAATGTAAATAATTTTTAACTAATTTATATGCATCAATAACAACAGAGATAAAAGCATTAAATTTATAATAAATTTCTAGTAATTTTTAATATTATTCTTTAATATACTAAACTCTAACATGATAAGAATATCTATCCCCTCAATATCCTTATTAAATATGGATATTTGTGAAAGGAAAATATTTTATATTCTTAAAAATTCTACCAAATGTCTTATAAAAAAGGAAGATGCAATAATACTTGATCTCATATAAGTATAACTATATTGAAAAGTATATAGTCTTCATCTAATTTTTTTTTTTATTTTGGAGTAAATTGTTAGATTTCAGAAATCAATAGACATAACATAGTATCATAACAAATCACATCACACGCGTATAAATATTATCTACAAAGTGTGAGTGACGTGGCTCCTTTTGCGATTTTAATTCGTCTAATATATTTAAATTCTTCTAAAAACATTTTCTTGTTAAGGAAATACTTCTCGATCTAAGCTAGTATCAACCAAACCGGGATATTAATTATGTTTTCCATTATTATTACGCTTATTTAAAATCTCATTCATTTCAACTTTTATTTTCTTGGCTGTAATTCATTATATTAAATATGGGTAAATTTAAAAGTTTTTTTTTTCATTTTTCAAATATAGTTAATATCCTAACCACCTCTACTCGATGCTAATAACATGGTTAGAAGAAACAAGGACGAGAACGATGTGTCTACATGATAAAAGGAAAATGCAAATTTAATAGATTAAGACAAGGTTCATATATAAGCCATGATTATGCTACAACCATCAATCAGTTTGTAATAAGAAAGATTCAAATTCTGAGAAATAATTCTCATCTACAACAAAAGAGGAAATGCTCAGGCCGTCTAAAGATTTTGTTGTTGTTGGGTGCTCATTTTACATCATGGAATAACTCATATTCTCTATATTTAATTCTCACTTTCTCTCTCTTCACCACACATTTTCTTCCCACGGTATATTCTATCTCTTTACATAAATGAAGGTATTATTGATAAAAAAAATATTTTTTTACCTATTTATCGTTTCCAATTATTTTTAACCAACAGTTTGAATAACATGATTCGGTTATCTATTCTTTATGATGAGAAACAGAATAGCCCGACCACGAGTGGTGGCATGCATGGTGATTCGACCACCTAAAAGTAGTCGTCAAATTACTCATACTTGACTCCAACACTCTGAACCGCTTCCAGTCGTGAAGGACGGCCTTAAGGTCGGTGATCTTGGCGGCGATGCTCCGGCAACAGTTGGCATGCACTGTGGTGACTGCCCTAAAGTCCTTACTATCTTGACAAAACCCACCGAAGTAAAGAGTGTCCATAAACCTAACCCTAAGTCCCAACTTTGTAATTATGCCACGTCTTATGAGAGCTTGAAGCACGTCTTGTTCTTTCCTACCTTTGAAGCTGTCCTTCTTGCCGTACCATGTTTCGAACAATGAAATGGTCTTGTTGTTGGATCGGACGAAGTAAAACCCTGTGTTGATGCTATGGTTTTCCGACCGTGGATTTCCGATGTACTTGTCAGTGCTGAACTGTAAGTCCTCGTTTGTATCGTTACTGAGTCTTTTGAATGGGTTTCTTAGCCACATCACATCAGTATCCTGTTTCATTATTCAGACGAACATGTTTCATTCAATAATAGACCTCTTGCACTGTAAGAAGAAATTTTTTGATCATATTATAAATCAAACCATTAAAATTTTTACATGAAATTGCAATTTTACCCTCATTTATTATTTTTGACTTTTGAAATAGTGATAATTAAAGTGTAGCTTACATACCACTAAGTTACAGGACCACTGCCCCTAATTTAATATACTTTTTTTTTTGCCAACAATTTTATATATACAATAATAAATAAATGAAAAAAATTGTATATTTATATATAAAACTTTAATGATGTGACTTATGAATATAACTAAAAATAACATCCTATATATTATTATATAAAAACGACTAGGAGAGGAGTACACCCCTCTAATTCATATATACTTGTCTCTAACACCTCATTCTAACTAAACCCGTCATTTTCATATTTAATTACTATAAAGAATATGACAGCCTTATTTATTCAGAACAATAATATAATTATACCATTACCAGATTATTTGTAATGATGATGATGCTATGCATACCTACTAATTAATAATTCTTTTTACCAAACCTGCTAATTAATAATGAATTGAGAGAAATTAATGCAAAAATCCTTCATTAGTGAACTGTGAAAACGAAACGCTACATATTCAAAATGCAAAAAAGACCCGTAGCCAATGCTGTTTACTATTGCTGATAAAAAAAATACTGCTTACTATTAATAAATATTTTTTTCCCTTTAAAGTTACTACATGTTTGAGTTTCGTAAATGGTTCTGAACGAAATATATTGCATATTTAGGAGAGACACTAAACCCATTCAGCAGAATTTGATAGTTTAATCTAACGAATGGTAAAGCAACATATTATTTAAGCAAAAACTGACCTATCTCTTTGACGTTGACTGTATTAAATGTATTTTTCCAGAAATAAAGAAATTGAAAGGAACGTACCGTGAAGATGAAGCTATATCCTCGTTTCAGAACTTGCAAGAGAAAAAGAGTCCTTCTCCACATCATCTTAATGAAATCAGGTGACATGAACACTTCCTCGTGCGCAAAATCAACACCATCGTCGTCGGTTTCCAACTTGAAGCAGTTTAACCGGAGATACAGGCACCGGTCATATGCCGTTTGGTCGACGGCGACAATTAGAAGGTGGTCAAGAAGAGACCTCGTGCCTTCTCCAAGCCAGAAGCTGCTCAGAAATAGGTCAAACATGGTGATGGCATCGCCATTAACGTCCTGTTCTGCATAAGCCTTGTTTATGAACGCCACTATTACAGTCTTGTTTCCCATTGAGGCTTTCTCTAAAGCAGAATCAAGATCACTACTATCTTTATCACCTCCATCAATGGCGCTCTATAAACAAATAAATAACATATAAAAATTGGAAAAGACTGAAACTTGTGATTCATCCTGAAGCAAGAAATAAGCTGAAAGGGTTGTTAATTTGAACTTACTAGTGTGTTTGAGGGTACGTTCTGGATCAAGAAGAATGGTTTAGAGAAAGAAGAAGACCGAAACATGAAAATCAGTCCAATGAAGGATAGCAGTAAGATGACGGCTAAATTCGCAATTGATTGTTTGGGATGATTATGATAACCCATTGCGCGTGTTTGGAAATTCTGATATTAATTAATTTGCACACACAGAGAGAGAGAGAGAGAGGTAGGTTAGGATTTAGAAAGGAGATTCTCTTTGTGACATGTACATATATAGCTGCAAGAGGAAAATCAGACGATAGAAGGAGGAAAAGAAAAGCTAAAGGAAAGAGTTTCCCGTTTATAAGAGAAGTGAATGTGCAGTATAGAAGGCAGAGTTTAAATAAGAGAATAGTTTTATAAGTAAGAAATATATAGTTTCATCTTTAGATAAAAAATACAATTAAAATTGTATACTTTAAATTTATCTATGTTAGTCTGGACCATCCATAGTAATTTTGGATTATGCAGATTCAATTTAAAAATTTTAAATCGAAATCGTTTAAATCAGATTTTGAATGGTTTAGACTTTCTCATAAGAATGAAAACCCGTTATTAATCATTGTGATGATGAGCATTGAATTAGGATCCTTAAATTTGATGTACATAAATTTGGAGAGAGAAAAAAACGACCAATGATTTATGACATGGATGTGGAGAAATAAAATAATGTGCTTTTATATAAGCCAGGTGATGTGCTGGAGTAATAACTAATGTGGGTCACACGCAATATCAACAATTTTTGTTCACCCAAAAAAAAACAATTTTTAATTCTTATCTAACATATAAAAAACTGTAATAATTTTTTAAATTACATCTCATATATGATTTGAAACTTTTATTACTTGCCTAACTTTCTATTACCTCTATTTTTAAAATAGGGAGAATGACATTTCAAATCTATCGATGTCATGACATTAACATAGCAATCCCCTGAAATAAGCAAACGAAATGGCACTAATTCTTAAAGGATTTAAATGAAATTGAAAATTTAAATATTTTACTAAAATGTCCTTGACTTTCAAAAAGGAAAAATCTTCCACCCGCCACAACGGCCGCCGGAGCTGCCATCAATAGGCGCAACCTGAGCTCCAGCAATAGTGTGTGGTAACTAGACGTCTTCTATTAACACACCACCACATTTATATATGCATACATATATATATATATATATATATATCTTTTTTTACGTACTTAATCAAATTAACACACCAAATTGCCGAAGAAGGGCTAAAACTGGGACCTTCGTTAAATAGGAATATAACGCTATATCATTGGGACAACTTGTCATTGCCATCTGCGGTATGTCATTCTCCCTTCGCGCATGAAAACTTTAAGTTTGCCTCCCTTTTCTCTATCTCTCTCAACTTCAAGTGATTCATAATCTGTATTTATTGGCAGAAAAATTTGAGGGCTATTAGTGTATATCTCTCATCACTCATCATAAAGTTCTTACAATGAAATTAAAACACTTATATTATCACATGTTGAAACATACAATTGATGGGTATGCCTCCCATCATGCATCCACTGCACCTTGCTGGAGTCCACCTCATAGGAATCTAGAGTGCACTTGTCATCAATTATGTTGAATGTCATGTTTGGCATTCAAAAGTCACGTGAAACAAGACAATTAAATCATTTTTTTATTTTCTACATGATTTTATTATCTAAAAAGATTATTTGGTATTTAGTTGATTATTAAAAAAATTTGATCTATCTTTTAAATATTTTAAATCATTTTAAAAATTTTTAGAATATATTAGTAGTTTATCTTTTAGAATATTATTTATCTTTTTTTATCCTACTTGCGGTTTATAAATATCTTTCTTATGTATGTTATTTTTAGATTGAAGTTTAATAAAGAAAACTATTTAATTTCTTTTTATGAGTGAGTATTGTTTATTCTTTAGTGTTTTAGATTGAATACCTTATGGCGATTTGAGTCATATGTGTTCTTGGTTGGATACCTCATATAGAATTTCGTGAGATATTATAAAGATTCCTAATTTTTTGCGCGCTTCTATATTATTACCCTTGTTAAACTATCATTTCACCCAAAGGTATTTGGTGCAGCAGTGGACTAGTCAGATCACAAGGTAGGTGGATTGAGTTTGAATTTTACATTGTTAAAAAAAGATAGTACTTGAGGGGAGCTATTCTAATCATAAAGCCTCCATTTAGATCAATGTGTTGCCTAGGTATCTAATAAAAGGATTTAGAAAAAGCCTCAAACATTAGACAACCTATAGAGTTATAAAAAAACTTATCATTTTGAAGACAATTCTGTTTAAGACTCTATTTGACATACAATCAATCATTCAATATGTGCTCCTAAAATTTTATTCATAAAAAAACCTTGTGTTCTTATGGTTTTATGTAATGGAACAGGTCTTTTTTTAATCAAATAAGGAAAAAAGTCTTGTAACTAAAGTAATCTTCTAGAAAGACAATAGCGTTTCTACGTAAAAAACAAATTCAAGGAACATATCTTTTGCTAAAATTGTCTAATGGTTACGAATGAAATGATAGATATTAAATTAGAAAAGTTCATGAAAATAGGATCCTTAACACTTTTTTTTATATTATTAACAAATTAATTAAAATTTAAATAAAATTATAGATTTCAAAGATTAAAGAAGTCACTTTATGTAGGTCCTCCTTTAATTTATTGGAAAAATATAAATATTTCATATATTATGTCTCATGATTCATCAAGTGCTTACAAAGAAATTAAAATAGTTACATGTCCCATGTTAAAACATGCATCAGCCACCCGTTATTGAACTCGACTCCCATTAAACTATTATTTTATTGCAGATAATTTTATTTAAGTATTAAACACTAAATATGTGTATATAAATTTTTATTCATTAAAATAATTTATATTCTTATAGCTATATTTAAGGAAAAGCGTCTTGTAAATGAGGTGTCCATCTAGAAAACCCGACTATAAGGTCATAATTTTTGCTAGGATGATTAACACATTTTTATATTATAATAAATATATGAAAATTAAAAATATTAAAGTAGGGTAAAATATACATTTGATTTTTAAGTTTACATAGAGTTTTAGTTTGGTTCATTAAGTTTAAAAAAAAAATATTTTTAATCATTTTATCTTAACATATTTTTATTTAACAGAAAATAATAACTTATCAAATGTAAATGATGATTATGCAATTAAATAATGATAAAATATACTTAAATTTTAAATATTTAATATAATAATTTTTATGTTTTAAAATTTAATAATGTTTTGTGATCATTTAACTATAGAATCACTGTTTAAATTTAGTGAATAATTATTTTCCATAAATGAAACTAATGTCATTCAAATAAAAAGATCAAAAATTTATTTTTTAAATTTAAAAGACTAAATTGAAATTTAATATAAACTTAAAGAGCCCAATATATATTTTAACTTTGAAGTAGTCACCTATATGTTATCCTTTTATTGGAAAAAATAGCAGTAATAAATATTTGGGAGCATTGAGGAAAAGTCTCCCGTTGAAAAATTAATTGCAACATGAGACATTCTATACATATATAACTGAGTTTCCACATATGCAGTTGAGCAGGTTCATTTTGCAATTAATTCTCCAATGAGGGATTTTTTTCTAAATTTTCCCTAAATATTTCACAGATAATGACGAAATTCCAAAAAAGTAATTTAAGATCACCCAAAAGAAGGAACGAGATAAAAAGATTTGGTAGTTAATACCTGGAGGATAACTAACTAAAGAAAGATAGATAAA
>QFDD01010809.1:0-12370 GCA_006871305.1 Vachellia collinsii
AGCAACAACGATGAAGAAGGAAACAGAGCTTTTGGCTCACGGAGGGAAAGAAACTAGAGTGAACTCTTTTGCTCTTTTTGACTCTCTGAAAATTGAGGGTTCAAAATTTTTTTTACCTTTTTCGTTTTTTCAAATTCAAATATTTAAGTTAAAAAAATATTCATATTGTCCTTTTTCCTTTAAAAATAATATAACTTGAGTGACTTGTCTGACTCGACGGGTGGCCCGAGTTGTGACAAACTCGGGTTAACAACAAACTTAAACCTTTTTTTGGCCGAGTCACCAAGTCAAGAGTTGACTTGATCGAGCCAATTTCAATTCGTGAACCATACTCATATTAGAAATTAGAGGCAAAGAAATATTTTTTGGATTAAAGTGTAAAAATATTCATTAACTTTCATCAGAAGTATACCCAGTATCATATTTTTTTCGGAGGTGAAAAAACAACAATGAAATTTTAAAATAAGAGTAAAACTATCAAAACTGTTAAATATAACATAATAACATTACATATTGTGGGTCTCATTACAAAAAATAATAGTTTTAAGCTATATATTTAACAGTTTCAACATTTATATTCTTACTTTAAATATTTATAGGTATTTTAGTAGCTCGGAAGACCACGCAGTATTAGAGGCTCTTTTGGATAAAAGCCATTGAGTATTTTTTTTTTCACCTTTAACCTTTTTTTTCTTTAAAAAAAATAATACAACCCACTTTTCAAACTCCGTTACAGACAGAGAAGTGTATGAATGTAGAGAGAAGACAGATGGATACCAACCTTGAAGAAGCGTTCGTCATAGACGCCGGGAGATTTCTGGAGAGGACGATCGCCACCATCACTGAAGGCCCAAATGCGACAGACGCGGAGGCCGATTCTAGAAGCTTCTAGAAAGACCGAGTTCACTGCGTGCTTCTGGCTTGCTTCTGCTGCCACTTGCATCATCCAATATGCATTAAACCCGTTGAACAAAAACTCTGATCCATTGGTGCTCACTAATATTGTTCCTCTCCTCCCCACAAATCCCCCCTCGGAAGATGAAGATGACGATGACGTCGTCATCATCATCACCACCACCACAAATATTAATCCTAAAATGCTCATGAGGTTTTTTTTGCAGAAAAATGAAGTAAAGAATTGTTATTATTGCTTGTGAGTGAGTGAGTGAATGAATGTTGATGATATATATATATACACACATATATATGTAGAGGTGGCTTCTTTAATTAATTGTCTTGATTACTTTCCTTAATGAGAGGTTTCCTTTAAACATCTTGCTCCATCAGAAGCCAATCCCTCTCATGATTCTTTCTTTCCTTTTTCTTGTCAAAATCCTATCCCTCAAATCAGAAAATAAATGAATTAGATTTGATATTTTATAAAACTACTATTATAATATTTTATAATTTTTTAATTACATATATATATTAACAACCTAAATTTATTTTTATATTATATTATAATAATATGTTATGAAATATTAAATCTTAACCCTTCATTATTTTTTAGTAAAAGTGTGAAGATGGGATTCTGATAGGAGAATGAGAAAAGAGGTTCTAAGAGGATCTGTATCCATACTCCCTCCTCTGATCTTGTTATTATATGACACATTCTAGAAGAAATATTTATATACTCTATAATTACCACGTCATCATGCTTTTTTAATAAAAATATGTTCCAACTATCTTTACTTATAAATTCATCGAATATGTATTATAATAGGTTATGGAAACAAAATTTATAGGATATAAGATAGAAATATAAGGATAATTGAAATATTTTTATTTGAGATGATATGGATGATGTGGAATATCAAGAGTATGTAAGTATTTTTTCACATTCTAGAAAAATGTTTTTATCCATAACACAAGTTATTTGGAGAGTAATTAATATACTTATTTTTTAATTTTACCCTTATATTTAATGAGTAAATGCGGCTCTTTGTATTTCCTACTCTTCTTCAAAACCTCTTTAATAGGGTAAAGTTGAAAATTTTATTAATTTAAAATAAATTTAATGAATTGACTATCATTATTTAGTAAGTGTAAATTAATTGAAAGTATCTTGTAATAAGACACAAGGGAATTATCACAAAAAAAAAAACACAAAGGGAATTCAATATGTAATAATTTGTCTTTCAAAGTTGACTTTGAGAATATACTACATGGGACTTCATCTTTATATTTTGGGTTAAGATGTGAATTTATTCCAGAACTTTTTTCTCAAGAGTAATATTAGTTTAAAAGTTTTTGTTTGTTTGTTTAATATTGTTTCAAACGATTCAAAACATAGCAATATTATTCTACCTGTTAAAATATTAAAGTTGACCATTAAAAAGTTGATGTTAATTATTAACACTTTTAATGATAAAGAGTAACATTACTTCATTTTACTATTTTTGGAAAAATGTTGAGTCCTATAGAATTTCCGAAACAATATTATTTCTAATTGAAAGGTATGGAGGCATATTTGCTTCTTAGTAACCCTTGCCTGTTTTTTTTTCTTCCTTGACTACCTCTCCGGGTCTACGTTATAGAAGTCTTTTTATAAGGTTTTTGTAGTTCTAAATATAAGACCTCATGTAAATAGTCAAGTCACTAGTATTAAATTCTTCTTTTTTACAAATATCCTTGTTAATTATAATGTAGAGAGAGATTGTATGTGAAAAAAAGTAAAGGTAGTAACTAAGGTGGATTTTTTATTGGAGGATAATATTGGAAAGTACAGTGAAACTTTTTTACAATTTCAATGATGCAAATTACTTTTAACTACTTTTTCTAATCCTTGTGAAATACATAGCTAGAAAACTCTTGTATAAAGAAACGGAAAGAGCATATGCTTTATTTATATTGCTCCGAAACAAGATGTAGATTAATATCTCTTATTGGCATTTCATCTTTCCGGTACGGTTCTCCTTCAATATTACTACCATATATGACCTAATAAACTGTACACTAGCTACTGTACATGTGCTAACTTCATTACTCTACCATATATATATATACACGTGTGTGTGTGTGTGTGAATAACTTTGGCTTTGAGTTAATAAATGACATTATTGAGCTAGCAAAATTGTCCTATTTTAACTCTAATATAATTTTCAATTTGTCTTTCACTAAAAAAAGGTATAATTAAAAAGGCTTCGATCCATTTTTAGCTTTTGAGGTGCATGATGAATGACAGCTAGGAGGTTTTGTGAGTATCTCGTGTAATTTGTGAGCTTTTAGTTCGGTTTTACTAAAGAAAATTCTATTATTTATTTGAATAATATTTATTGCTGCATCATGTCATTTCTGTATACTAAGGGGAGAAAATTGTCATTTTGAAGAATAGATCAAATTAGTATTGTAAATAATTAAGGTAGAGGAGCCCCTGCAAAGTGCCTAACTTGAAGGATGAATGTATTGTATTTTGCAGTGGTTGCTGCAATTTACTCTGACGCCTGTCAAAAGTATCTTTCTCTTTTTGTATTCTTTTAAAAGCAGATCTCTACCTTTAATGATCCATATTTTATATTTTATAAAAATATTATTGTAAATATAAATAAATAAATTTAATCTATCAAAATCAGATCTAAATGAATTATAAATACAGTATATACAAGATAATAACATTTTAACTTATAAAGTTTGATAATAGTATTTTTTTAAAAAATACTAAATATTGATCATCTATTGTTTGATTTAAGGTTGGGGATCTGCTTCTGAGAAGAAAATGAGAAATAGGCTTTTAAGAAAATCTGCTACCAAAAAATTGAGGGCTTGTTTATTTCTATTTTCTGTTTTCTTGTTTTTAAAACTGTTTTTGAGAATAATTTTTAAAAGGAGAAAACAACTTTCTGTTTTCTATTATTTATTTTAATATGCATAGCATATTTATTGTTACATCACGCCATTTACTATATGAAGAGAGAGAGAGAGAGAACTCATTTCAAAGCATAGATTAAGCAAACATGGCGCAAGTACATGCAGTATCAAAGCAGACGATAAAAATCTTTTCTTCAAAATTGGATTGCAAAACCTAAAAGCCCACAACCAACGCAGGCTGGCACATATGGTAAGGGGATATGTGTCCCTTAACCATCGTTCATGGGATCGATTCCTGAGGGATGGAAATGGAGCAGGCATGCTTGGGAGGGTCGCCCCCATAATAAGGGCCCCACAGTACCTGGGAGATTAGTCCCTCGCCTATCGGGCGGGGGGATACTCTGGTGTTCACCAAAAAAAAAAAAAAAAACTAAAAGCCCACAACGAATCCAAATCTACTAGAGGGAATAGCCAAAAATTTAACAATTTTCCCTCATGAAAATTAATTAAGTGACTACCATAGTATGAGCTCTAGAAACCCTAATGCAAGCTTCATTAGTTGCTGCTTGCATGAGATGGAATGAAGGAAGTGTGGAAGCAGCATTCCAAGTGTTGTTGTTGCTGCTGCTGCTGTTGTTATGAGCTGACCACTTCATTTGCATGAAGCTGCTCTTCCTCCATGGACCCATATGCATCTTCTTCTCCTTCATTGACCTCTTGGCAGCACTGCACATCACTCGGATTATCGCCGTCAAGTACTCCGGCTTGCCGACGTAGAACTCCGGCAACAATGAAACTAGTTTCTTGTATTCCTCTCCTGCTCTTGCAATCTCGAACTGGTCTCTTAGCTCCAATTCAATTAGATATATTGGCATTTGCTTCTTTCTTGTTTTTGTGTTTGGCATCACTTCTATGTACTCATGCGAACCTTCACATGCAACAGAACCAAACATTAGAGAGATATAGTGTGTGTAATTGATTACTAATCACTTGATTAATAATAACTTGTGTAAAATATTTAATGATGATGATGATGATAATATTAATCTTTTTTTAAAAAAATAAACAGTGAGAGATTTATATGGAATCCATTAGCTAATTAAGTTAGATTTGAGCAATTTCAGACACAATTAGAGATAATTTTATCTGTCTTCAAATGCATTATGCATGAAAATATGAAGTAGGATACCAATTAAAAGATTCATGTTATTCTTTTTTTAAACATTGTTGTTTAATATTAAGAAGAGTGATAAAAACATAATCAAATTATATTTTGTTTCCCCTAGGAAAAATTGTATAATGTGAATTGAAGAAATACTAATAATTACACATGTTTGGCATTAGCATTGAGCTAAATAAAAACTTAGGGTCAAGACCTAAAAATTAATTTTGATAAATTAAAATTTTCAAATAATAATAATTTTAAAAAAAAGAGAGAGTACCTGCGAGGAAGTTTCTAGAGGAATCCCATTTGGAGAGGCAAAGGGAGGCATTGTAACCTCTGAGAGAAAGCAATGAAACGACAAGAGTTCTTAAACAGTGGGAACACCAAAACGACGTCGTTGAGCTGGGTTTCCTGCAACTGCACTTATATTGTGGGCCCTTCTTTGCCTCCTCCAATATCTCTCCTATCTCTTCTCTTAATTCCCAACCTTCCTTCTTGTATCTCTCTAATATTTCCTATCAACACCAACCACAACATTTATATTATTAAAATCAAACACAAAAATATTTAAAAATTATTCAATAATTTCTACATTTAAATATTAATCACAATAACATATTCACAAATAATAACTTTAATTCAGAAAATGACAATTCAAAAGCCTTACAACTAAGGACAATTATGTAATTTCACAGCAAAAGTATTTAATTATTTTCCTTGTCGTTTTGCTTGTGTTGTGGGCCCGGGGTTCCAGCATATTCCCTTTTTTTTTTGGAGAATTACTATAAAGCTCTATGTAAGAGAATTAATGTTAGAAATGTCCTATTGACAACTCAAGTTACTACAACTTCTTGAGACATTTCTGATATTAATTCTCTTACATGAGATTTTATAGTAATTCTCCCTTTTTTTTTTTGCCAACATGGCATATGCCATTTTTATTCCAATTATGTGCCTCACACACTTCCTATATTTTTTTTTTCCGGGAGAATGTTAGACTGAAAAATCAGTTCAAATATCTCTCTTATTTATTTCGAACACCATAAATTTATTTAAAATAATCTAATTCAAAGACAAATCAAATAAATTTCATGTTGATTAGTGTGCCAAAACTTGTGTCTTCAACTTAAATATTAATTTAAGAAATTGTTAATTAATAAGAACTTCTTGTTGATCCAACACTGCCATTGAAAATATGAACAAGACGGCATGGTAATGTTACTTTTTCCCCCTAATTCCAAATAACATGGGATTGTTAATTTGTCACTCTTAATAATGTACAGAATAATTTTTATTAAAAAAATCTAAGAAGGATTTCATTGGAAAAAAACGTATATTAATTATAAAAGTTGCGATTCTTTTCAAAATCTAAGTCATTTTATTACTATATTTTTATTTAGAATCCTCATAAAAAATCAAGTCATGATGAAGTTATTACAACATTTTGAGATGGTGAAAAGTTCACCTATTTCCCCATTAGTCATTACTAAAGCACTCACTCTTTATTAATAATGGTATTTTTAATATATATTTTTCATATTTATTACATTCAACTTATTTTAACCAACTTTTTATGCAAGAATATTCTCAGGTGGATTTATGTGCGACCACACAAGTGATGAGTGGTGGAGCTATTATACCAAATGATTAAGTTGTCTTTAGCCATCAATAATAGAAGAAAATAGAATTTAAAAAAATATATTATTATAAGTCAGATATTTCACAAAATCCCACCCAAAATAACAGAAAATGATAAACTTTCCCATTATAGACATAATTCTCTTCTTAAATAGTATTAATTTCAAACTGACTGCTATTCTAGCAGCCACTAGTATAATATAATAAAAGAATGGAAAATTAATCTCTACCAGTTTTAAGCCGAATTTTCCCGTCAAGGATTTTTTTTCTTTTTTTTTTAAAAAAAAAATTAGTAATTACGCCATGGATTCATCCAATAAAGCTCCTTTTTCATACCCTGTAATTAAAGAATTTTCCAGAACTCCAACTAGCTTACGTACGTACATGGTACATAAATTTGTTTTGTTTTGTGTTTAATCAATTTAAGCTTACAAAAGTAAAACATGGATCATTAAGATTCTGCAATTATTAATTGATGGGATAAATAATATATGAATGAGAAATTACCCAAAAAAAAAAAAATTACCTGAAGCATGGCCTCCTGAGATTCCCAGTATAAGGTTCTCTCTTGATGATGATTCTGCAACTCTGATTCCCCAGAATATTCTTCCTCTTCCTCCTCCTCCCCCATGAACACATTCACTTCATTTTCGAGGCTGTCCATGAATTGAAATGGCCTTAACTCTCTCTCTCGCCGAGAAAGTTTGTCCACAGAGAGAGCGTGCGCGAGAGAGAGAGAGAGAGAGAGAGAGATTGGTGGAAGAAGAGAAAGCAAACCCACTTCTCTTGTTACAAGAAAAGGAGGAGGGGACGTGGGAGATATATAAATAGGGGAAGCTAACGTAAAGTCGAGGGAATTAATTACTAAAAAATTTTAATGATAAATAAAGAGTACCAATTTTTTGTTATTTCTTGCATTGAAATTTTTTATTACAAGCTCCTCAATTATCATTAAACTTTGGGTTAATATGTAAAAAATACATATGCACTTTAACCCAAAAAAGTCCAGTATTGTATACTTTTTAAAGGTACAGAAATATCCATGAACATTTAAAACGGGTGTAAAAATACCGAAACCGTTAAATATAACCTACTACAGTTACTTTTTATGATGTGACCTATGCTATTTTTTTACATATGCATATTTAAATATGTTATGATCTATTTAATAGTCATGGTATTTTTATTTTCATTTGTATATTAATGGGTATTTTTACACATGTGAAAAATATATAATGTTAGATATACTTTTGATAAAAATCTATAGATATTTTAAACTTTGGAATAATCAAATCATTTTATTGAACCGAACCCACCTGCCATTGGCAATGCTTTTGCGATTGCAGGATTACAAATTTACAAGACAAAAGTATCTTTGTTTATAATAATTTTGGACAAAGTAGGCATCTCAATTTTTTTACCTGAATTAAGTCTTATATCTTGCATCATCACTCTCCATTATTGCTCATTGTCACTCTCACCTTTTCTCTGGACCCGTCAATTTGTACAATTTACTTTTTTTTTTTTTACAAAAGGACCACCTCAATTTGTACAATTTACTTTTCTTTTGTAATTAGACAAAATGTACCATTTTAATTATTTGTTGTAATATTTTTAATTTATTATAGTATTTTTGGGAAGAAAGGGAGGATTTGCGGGAATTTTGTTATAATATTTTTTACATTTATCATAAGAGGGTTTATGGTATCTTTAAAATTTAGGAATGATTACTAAGATTTAAGCGGCCCTCACAAATATTACTTCATACCAAACATGATTTTAAAACCATAATCACAATTCTAATCCCAATTCATCAAAATTCAGTCTCTCGTACCAAACATGCCCATAGGACTCACACAAACGGGCACACATTTATGGTGCTTGTTAATTTATGTCTGTCCATTTTCATTTTTCACATGGGAATTAATGATAAATATATTATCTTTCATAACTCATATTTTATAATTTTTATATGAAACATGTATTTTCAATTATTTTCTAATGGGAGAGCTCAAAGTTGTGTGCGTATGTGTATATGCATTTAGTAAATTATCAACTACTTATATATTTGGAACTAACACAAAACAATATTGAAAAATGTAAATTGTTGAAGTTGATCTTTTGTTTAAATGGGAAAAAAAACATGCGAGAAAGTAGAAGGGAAACATAAAAAATCTATAATTTTAAAAGAGAATAATAAAATTAAAAATATTAAAGTGAAAAAAAATAGTTTAGAGTACTCTTTGCTGCTAAGAAAATACTTTAAGAGTGAAATTGTCAAAAATTACTTTAAAGTGTTGAAAGCTACTGCAAAAATATCTTAAAGGCAAAATTGTACCAAAAATTATTTTAAGATACTAATTGCTATTAAAAAATAATTTAAAAGTGTTATAATGCAACTTAATCCAAAACTTTACTCCGCTTGATTGCTTGGCCCAATTTTATTCATTGAGAATTTCTTTAAGAGAGATATTATTAAAGGAACCCCACTCACATCTTCTCATCCATTAAGAACAAAATGAATTTAAAATATCTATAAAGAATCTAAGGAATAAACTCAAATTATATTTTGCTGATCAATTACTAAAATGCCTCCCACTCATATAATCCCTCAAGTCCTAAACTACAAACGAGATCTTCCAATTAGAAATGGAGGGAGTATATTTATAATAAACTTTGTTACCAAACCATTCAATAATATTATTAAATTTTTTAGAGTGTTTGTTAATTTCCTATAATGAATATCTAGATGACAATTATTATCATAATAGTTGTCAATGTGTCATGTTGTAGCTGTAAATTTACTGCAATTGTCATGTCAATTTGAATTATGATAATTATCAATAAAGTCAATTATTTATTATATATATATATATATATATATAGTTTCAACGATGGTTGGTGGTAGCTCAAACGTAGGCATCAGCAATAGTGGTGAAGGGATTTAAAAGAACAGAAAGAAAATAAGTGAGGGTATATCTTGAATGAAAAATGTGATTTTTTAATCCGTCTCTACTTTTGGTCAACCGCGACAAGTATGGATGATTGGTGACTACAACTACGGTGTCATTATGTTAAAATCTAATTAATTAACAAGACATAACCTAATAATACAATAATTTAGGAAACATGAAATGTCCATTATTATAACAATTGTTTTTAATAGTGTATATATAAAAAAAAAAGGTTTCTCAAGTGGTCTAGGCCTGGCCTGTGCAGACTTTTACAAACCAAACCACAGGCCCCTAACAGGTTGCCTGGCCTGTTTTCACTCCTAACCATTGTCATTGTCGTCTGTTAACCATGCCCCCATGGCAGCTCATGGTTACTGTTGTTGAAGGGCAAATTGGTCATTGGATGAGATTTGCATAATGATCATGAGAGTGCGAGGGTCAATAAGTCATTTTGATCTATTGTGATCTTAAATTAAAGTCTAAGTCCCCCCCCCCCAAAAGGTCATTTTCTCCTATTTTCAATTATGCACCAATCTTAGTGTAGGAATCCAGATTCTCTTAAGCAAAATACAACTGAGGGAAATAAAAAATCTTTTTAAGTATCATAGAATCTATGTATTATATGAAATACATAAGAAAAACACAACTATAAAAATTGCCACATTTTGTATTGACTTTGGGAGAACTTTATAAATCCAATATAGATTGGTTGGATCCTATTGTTAGTTTTCGTTAAAAAAAAAAAATAGTCTTAGTTTAGTAATACCTAAAAATGCAACGATAAAATAAACTAATAATAATAAAAATTACAAGAATAAAATAAAATTGAAATTGATTCTTGAGAATAATGCTGTTTGAATTTGGAAGTTTAGAATGATGAATATCATCAATATAATATAAGAAAAATCCTTATTAAATACAGCCAAAATGCACTAATATTAATTAAACCTACACTTTTATCAAATCTCTAATAAGGCATATAGGCCTTACTAGATATTTATGAATGTTGTTAAAAAGACCATAATACCCTTTTGTCATTAAAAATAAAAATTGAAGGGATATATGTGTGTGCCAATTTTTTAATTACAAATTCTCAAATACTATTCACTCTAAAGCCAAAATCTACACCTCATTGAATTATTAAGATCTTAACTTCTAATTTTTTAATTGACTTTAAACACTATTGATATTATATTTTGCTAAATTATTTTTAAATACTAATTTTTGAATTTTTATTTTGCCTTGAATTTTTGTAAAAAATTTACGATGAAAGGTTTATACAAAAATTCTGTTTAAAATGAGAATTTGTATATTATCATTTTGTTTTGAATTTTTTTCTATTTTATTCTGAATTTTTATTATTTTTAATATACAAGCAATTAATAAAGTATATGAATATCTTAATAATTACTATGGCAAAGAAGAATTATCTCATGTGCACACTTTCAAAGAAAATTAAGAAATAAAGGGAAGGTATGGGGTAAGGAGAAAATATTTTGTTGAAAAAAAATAGCAAGGAGAAAAAGGATTAGGCTAAAATAAAGAGAAAAGAAAAGGGTATATAAGTAAAATTACAAAATTCAAAAATATCAAATAAGGTCTATAGACCTTATTAGAAATTTGATAAAAATGCAGGCCTAAATCAAAATTTGTATATTTTAGTTGAATTTATTTAGGATTCTCTCTATAATATATGCCCCTTTCCATGCTTAATATAAAAGCTACTCAATTAATTTAGGTGAATTAGTTAATTATGACAAATGCTATATAATCTTTTTAAAATATCAATGTATAACATTATATTATATATTATTTTATAAGTTAACATATGACCGAATCTTATATCTTAACTAGGTATATGATATTAGAAACCGAAGGGAACATAAAATTAGAATAATAAGACAACGGGTATGAGTTAGAATTCTCCAATGCTACATAAAAATTGAATGGCCAAACTGTGTACGTAGAGTCTAATTCTTGCTAACAGTAATGGAATTGATAGAGAATTTTATTAATTAGGTCCAAATTCCTTGATGCTACCTTAAAGTGCCACGTCGGCAGTTGATATTTTTGGAAGAAAATTATTTGTCACCAAAGTGACACATGAATGAATCTTTTTTGAGTGGCCATCGACTAATCCAATTTGACAACACAAAAGTGTCCGGGCCCTTTGGTTAGATTCTCAGGTTTGGATAAATGATATTGGCAAGGAAAAGAAAAAAGGTGTAGATATTTACAATCCATTTGGCACTTTTTAATCCTCCGTTTGATTCATAGATCATCATAAGAATGTAATGGGTGAGGATGGAATAAAATAAAGTCATAATTATAGACAATTTGTTTGGTATGTTATCAATGTAATATAAAATGAAATTTATATTTTATTTATAAAAAACTAGAAATATATGGAAAAAAATATTTTTTTTAACTCTATTAAGACTAAAAATGAATGATTAAATGTGTAAATGTTGATTCATGAGTGTTCATATATGTTAATTCATACAAGATGTAACATGGATTATATAGTCAAAGTTTTGTAATGAAATTACCTGGTTCAATATAATCCGTTGTATTCAGAATTATATTGTATTACTATACTATATCAACCAAACATTTGAATTAATATATTACGTTATAATT
This sequence comes from Vachellia collinsii, assembly GCA_006871305.1. NCBI lineage: Eukaryota > Viridiplantae > Streptophyta > Magnoliopsida > Fabales > Fabaceae > Vachellia > Vachellia collinsii. Next base: position 12,205 of record QFDD01010809.1, read on the forward strand.
ATATTAATATCTTTTCATAAGAATCTCTTTTTAAATTACTATTTCCTCTCATCCTAAATATAAAAATTAGTTGAATGGCTTATGACCTTAATAAAGTAATACTTAATTCATTTTGTGTTTTAAATTCATAATTTTCCTCGTATAGTATCTTATTTCGGTGTTGATG
>QFDD01010815.1:0-10186 GCA_006871305.1 Vachellia collinsii
ACGTTTATGGGCAATAATAATCAACAAGTTTCATTAGCTATTCTAGCATACTACATGAACTTAATCATTCCCAATGTGCCTAAATTGACTACGAAACAAATTGTGATTAATTTGACACTGATTTGATTTGACCGAAGCCAAGTGTTCTTGGTAAAACTGAGCCTGATCCTATCTCTTACTGGAAAGTGCGCTTTATCCTACGAGTCTAGCTCTGATTAGAGGGACTCTTAAGCTGTGCAACCTTTGAACACATCATAAATGTGGAAGAAATTTAAAGTGGAGACAAAGAAGATGAAGCCAATCAATCACTCCATCTCAAAATCAAAACCTGAATATTACTGTACTGTGCTAGTGAAAGCCAAAACTCTTATCCATATATGTTCTTTGAGGAAAAAAATTATGAGAACGTGTCGCCTTGAGGAAAAAAAGTGGTATATATTTACCCAACAGTGATTTGACTATAGACTAGTTAAGATCTCATTGGGTAGATGAACTGATTTTAAATCCCACATTATTCGATAAGATCTTTAGGGAGAGGTATTCTGATTGTAAGGTTTTGATCCGGATTAACCAGTTACTCAAATACCTGATAATATAATCTAAGAAAAAAGTTGGACATTAAGTGACTTAAAAGGTTATAAGAAATAGAACTCATCAAGCTATAACATTTAGGACTTGAGAGAATATTACAAGGAATAGGTGATTTATTAAAATACACAAGATGAATTATTGTAATTTTCTCCAGTCATGCTTAGTGGTGCTGAATCATAAGACCAATTAGATAGAAGAAAAGTTATTAATATACTAAAGAAAAGTTATTAATACACGAAAGAAATACTAAATATCTATAGGTGGACATTTATTGGGCCAATTAATGTTGCTAGGCTGAATTAAATTAATGTTGTTTTAAGGACTTTTTGCCGGTTGTATGAGAAAGTATGTGCATGAATCTAAACAAAATGAGTCAAATCAATAATGTTAATTCTGCATTATACCTAGCTGGCGTTAGTGAATATAACATTTTTGAAAGACACGAAGTTGGTTTGATTACGTCTATAAATCCGGGGCTTATTAATTTGGCGCCCTTGGTTTTTAATTTAGAGGTAAATTTAAATAAGTAGCTTATTTTCTTTTCTTATATTGGTAAATTTAGTGTGTTACATATGAAATAAATAATTAAATTCATTTAAATTTAATGCGTAACTAAAACGATCTATCTATTCAAACAACAAAATGAAAGATGGGTCAAACGCAATAATGATATTAATAAAAGATGTTTATTTATTGAACTCATGATGCTTCTTCATTTACTTTAGGATTCTTAATGAAATTTAATTTTTTTTTAAAAAATAGTGGGAACCAATAACCACCGGTAAGAATCAAGAAAGTCTCACGTAAGATTATTCTAAATGTCTCTTATCAGAATAAGTTCCGAAATGATTTTGTTTTAAAAAAAAATTGAAATATTATTTCCTGACCTAGAAACAGAAAGGCTATTCTTTTAGATAGTGACTTATTATTCAGTTGGCAAACGGGGGAAAAGGAAAAATTAGTCTAAGAAGGAATAATTACAAGATAATGTTCTCCAGTCATTGGGAGTACATAGCTCTCGTGAAGGAATATCTCCTCTAAGAATTTGTATTTTTTTAAACAATATTTGAAATCAAAATCACAATATGGATATGAAAGAGTAATTAAATTCTTATAATAAATCATATATCAATATATATATTTAATTAAAAAACCAGTGATGACTTACATCCCATTCTATATAGATATATATATAATACATCCATCTCTCTCTCTCTCTCTATATATATATAGAGAAAGCTGTATCGATCGTTGTGATGATGCATATATTGAAAACATTGAATTGATGATTAATTAATTGGTCCAATATAATTTGTGAGAGCACTTATATGGGGTTGAAGAGTCATAACGCACAAGGTTCGCCACAAAACTCCACCTTTCCACTTTGTGATGATTAGATTCTTTAATTTTTGTTTTTCTTTTTGTGACAGTTATTAGGGGAAACAACCAATTTGGAATATATACTATCTCCATTGCACTGTCCATTCAACAGCAGAATGAGGTCAAATAATGCAACCAAATGAAAGGATATATCTATTATTATTATTGAAAGCTCTGTAACTTATTTGTCTTTTCTAATAAAGTTGATCTGTTCATAATAATGCCCTACTATATATATTCCTACTTGACCTAGTTCGCATGGCTTTGTCGATGAGACTTACAGCACAAAGATATACATTTCAAACAAGACATCTAATAGTCACGGACTTACAAAAATACATTCATGAAAATTGAGTTAAAATTCTTTTAACATATTTTTGTTGTTGACTATAAATAATATTGGCTTTTACGCAATACCACATTTTCTTTTGATTGGTCGTAAATAACTTTTTTTTTTTTTGCGGTCAAAGTTGGTATTACATAACTACATACATACATACTCGATATGAGGGAAAAATAACTACGTATCCTCCCTTCCGTCCAACACAATATATAAGTAAGTATAAAAAAAATGAATTAAAGTCAAAGAATGCTTGTTAAATTATTTAATTTATTGATAACATTTATCCATTTTACTTTTACTAAAAATGTGATTTTCAAATATATATTTATTATTGATCACGTCTCTCTCATCCACAAGGGGTTAAAGTGAAAAATAATAATTAATTATCCTTTCAATCTCTTGTATTTTGGACCAAACTTTTCTCCTAGAACACTTTTAATAAATTGGACCAATGGAGTAGCTGCTTACTATTCTTTCTATCAGTCTAAGTGTTAGGAGAGAGATTTACTTTAATAATAAATGTAAGACCCAAAATATTTTATCTTTTAAATTTATATTTTTTTATTCAAATTATCTCTATTAATTATATTTAGGTTAAAGTATATTTTTGTCTTCTAAATTTATATCAAGTTCCGTTATAATTTCTTAAGGGAGTTTATGATGGAGTGGTTTCCAATACAAATAATTAAATGTATTTTAAAAAATAACACATTTTTCTTACAAATAATTAACCGTTTATTTTCTACAAATTAATAGCCCGTTGTTAAATAATATCGAGTAGTAGAAAGATTGATTTCTAATGGATATATGCAAATCCAATCCAACTTCAATTCGCTCGACTTCAAGCAACAGGGCCAGGGATCAATGTTGCTCAGTCACTAATAAGCCATAAGTTGAGTTCCATTTAAAAAAGGCAGGCAACTATTGCCTTTGCATTTATATTAAAATTATAAGATTATGAGGTCCTCACTAAGTATGATTAATATTTAGTTAACTAAAAAAACAAATTAGTTTAAAAAATATATTGATATATTAATATATGAATATGTTGATTATTGTCACCCTCTAACGTGATGCATCACTAGATGTTCCCTACTAAATATATGCCTCTTTTTAACCTCTTTTGACATAAACGTTAAATATGCACTAACATTATTTAGAACATGCATGGAGTAAGTGCAAATTAATTTTGTTTGTTTTTTTTTCCAATTTTTCTTCACTTTATAACTGGTGATGAAAACAGACAATATCAAACAATATCACCTTTAATTATGCACTAACCGAAAACACTAGTTACATATTTTCTTAAATTTTTTTTTTTTCCATATGTTTCAATTATATAATGAACATTTATGGTGAGAAAATCCCTCCTCTGTGTGTGTGAGAATGGAATTTTCATTTGATGTTAAAGCCCCAATTACTTTGTTTTAATTTGGGCAAAGCAACTTTTACTGTGGAAGGTATGAATTTTATTTTTTGAATTTGGATGGTATGGATAACGTTTGAAGAGCAATGGGGATCAAACCACAAACTTAGTACCATAAAGGCCATATATATCTTATGCCACTAAATTAATGGTCTTTGGCATGAAAGATATGAATTTGACTTTTTGAACTAAACATAAATAATCTAAACTTTCTACAAGTGTCATTTGAGTTGGGCATGTACATGGATCAGGCTAGACCAGATTAGGTTAATTATCAACTCAATGTATAGTTGGAAGAATGCCTCAGGTTAAACAAGACAATTCATGGTTTAATTTGGTCCAGTTCCAACTTGAGGTCAGATTAAACCATATTGTTTGGACCCGTCTAGGACCTCAATTTGCTTCTTCTTTTTTTAAAAATAAAATTTTTCATGGGATGCAAGATTTCAACCTGATAAATACAATTAAGATAATAAACATACCTATAATTGTATACCAGATCAAGTGGTCTGATCATCACTTGATCTAAAACTTGATCCAACAAGTCTGGTATGCCCTGGGCTGATTTTATTATTGAGCTTATTTGAATTGAACCGGATCGAGCCATATCAACTCGAGTTGAATTGGAAGCACTGTTTGAGCTATACTCAAATTTTTAGCAATTCAACTCAATAAAACCCACTTTATAAACTTGTATATGTTTATATCTCCAAATCTTAAAAGAAAACAGGGATAACAATGCTTATGAAGGAAAATTCAGACATATGGAAGCTGTTTTATACCACAGAGCTACTAATAGAACGGAAAAATTCTCCCTCTCCCAGCGACCAGTTTGGCCATCACATTATTGTGCGCTGTTTCCTGCACCATAGAATTAATTGCAAAATAAAAAAAAGTAAAGAATATTTTGAAAATCTTTTGATGAGGGAATTGATTAAAGAAAAAAAAGAATAAAACTGAGAAACAAAAAGATGGATGACGAGATGATCACTATGCAGGAAACATAATATTAATTTAATCAATGAATTGTTTTTTCCCAGGATCTTCTATCTCTTCTATCCCTTTATGCTCTTATAAAACACTATTTCATATCTTTTCAAATGATTCCCATAAAAAAACACTCCATATATCTTTCTTGTTTAGCTTAAATCTTCATGTAGCACTATATCACATCATAAATTCGAAAAATAACAAGCATGTAATTCTATGATGTGGAATTCTTATCCCTCAAGTCTAACGAATATAAAGGAGGAGTAGGGGAAAGATCAGAAGAAGAGGACAATCAATCATATCATATTTAGTACGAATAACTTTTGATTTCTTAGCACTGGATGGATAAAAGTTGAACCAAATATGTACAGAAGAATAATTTTATCAGACGCAAAAGTAAAACGTTTCCAAAAATCATCATATTATTTATTCATGTGACTACACCATTCAACCACCCCAAGTTGTCACTATTGGAAGTGCCACTCACTGATCATCAATGTTCATGCAGAAAAATGATCTAGAATCTACCTAACAATCATCTCAGACGTCATAGCGTTTTGAACCCGAGAGAGAGCGAGAGAGATGGGGGGGGGGGGAAGTTCGACAGGTGGTACTTTTATCCTAATCCACTTTCCTAAATTTTTCTTCCCACGATGGGCTACAGTGGAGGCTAATTTTCAGTATAAAAGGCGCATGTAGGTCTCTAATTTTCTCATCCAGTAATATCTAAGCGTCTCTCTCTTTTAACTTGCAGTATGGATATTGTATTAAAAATGAAAAGTTTCTGCGGATTCGCTCTTTTACTTGTGTTATTATGTGTAAAGCCTGTCGTATCTTCAAGACAGAGGCAATATTATGGGGGTGTTCATGGTAGGAGACTGAGTTCTGGGGATCGTAATGAAGATCTTGTCACTGACTTACCTGGTCAGCCTCAAGCAGATTTCCAGCACTTTGCAGGCTATGTCAAAGTGAATGACACTAATGGTAGAGCACTCTTTTACTGGTTTTATGAGGCAATCACCAATCCTCAAGACAAAACCTTAGTGCTTTGGCTTAATGGAGGTAAGCATATGTGTGTGTGTGTGTGTGTGTGTGTGAAGCTGCAGGGAGGTATATAGTACTTTGATTAATCTGTTTTCTTTTTCCTCAGATTTGGATCCTCTCATGTAATGTCACAGTCACATGAGATATATACACAAACGAGTGGCTTCTAAAGAGTATTGTTGTTGTCTCTGAAAATTGAAAGATGCGAGTTGGGATCTGAGTAAAATTTTAAAGCTAAGCTAACAAAACAAATGAAAACGAAATGAGAAAGCCAAGTTTGTAACTGTTTTATATATGTAGCTTTCATTATCTTCCTTTTCATAGTCTGAAACAGTTAAAAAACGATGCTGATTTCATTATCTGCTTGTCTTATGTGTGTTGTTCTTGGCTGAGGTTACAAGATGTGTTATTGCTGCAGGACCTGGGTGCTCTTCAGTGGGCTACGGAGCAACACAGGAGATTGGTCCTTTTTTAGTGGACACAAATGGCCAGGGTCTAAGATTTAATAACTTCTCATGGAACAGAGGTGTGTGACTTTTGAGGACCACAAACCACACACCCCTCACTACTTTCTATGAAATATAAAATTTTGATGATGATGAACCACATTAATTATGGTGTATATACATACATAGTGCTCCATTATGTTATATGTGTGATGATGCAGAAGCCAATGTCTTATTCGTGGAATCTCCTATTGGGGTTGGCTTTTCCTACTCAAACACAACCAGTGATTATGAACATCTCGGAGATGAATTCACAGGTTATAATAGTTAATCACTTGTATGCAACCTCAATATTAAGCTTTTATTTCATTATTTTGTTTTTAACAAAGGCTGCTTTGTGTTTAGAACAGCTAACGATGCTTACAATTTTCTGCAAAAGTGGTTTCTCAAGTTCCCATCTTACAGAACCAGGACATTATACATAGCAGGAGAGAGTTATGCAGGTGTACACACACACACACACACACTAAGATCTTTAAAGTTTAAAGTATAACAATCTTATTTCGTAGTTTGATTTATATGATTAAGACTATTTGATATATAATGGAATATCCAAATGGATATATATTTTCAGGAAAGTATGTACCTGAGCTTGCTGAGCTCATCGTTGATAGGAACAAGGACCCTTCACTTCATATTGATCTTAAGGGTATCCTGGTATGGTCCTCCTACATATATAATTATTTGAAAAAGCATACTCTAGCTAGCTATAGCCAGGTGATGCTTGCTATAAAAATTTGTAATTAACACAAACCTAAAACATAAGGGAATCCTTTTTAACCAAGAATATGGATCACACGCATGTCTGTCGTGTTTTAGTTCCTATATATGCATGTGTGTGTAGGCTTTGAATATTATATATCTATCACACACATCAAATCCCACTAACACAAAAATTCTCCACATTCCATTGTTTCCTTTCAAGAAAAAACGTTAGTAATCCAATTCGCTATCAACAAATTTTAACCGCTCAAAGCAAATATTCCTTTCAAAAACTTTCATGCGTACTTAATTAAACTTTGTTGAATATCTTTTTTATTTTTTGTTTTTTTGCAGCTGGGAAATCCAGAAACATCTGATGCTGAGGACTGGATGGGAATTGTGGATTATGCTTGGAGCCACGCTGTGATCTCTGATGAAACCTACATGACAATCAGAAAGAGTTGTGACTTCAAAAGCGGTGACCCATGGAAGAACCAAACTTGCTGTGATTCTGTGGACGAAGTGTTCTCACAGTACGGCAAGATTGATATCTATAGCATCTATACTTCTGTCTGCTTCGCCAGTACTGCTCGCTCAAATGATCAATCCCTCCAACTTCAAAGCCGACGAGTCATGAAATATAAGCGTTCCTCCAAAATGGTCAGTACGATAGCAAACTTAGTTGAATAGCTCCTATGTTAATGACGAGAGCCATGTTTTTTAAAGGGGTAAGAATTCTGACAGATGTAATATAAATGGATTTGGTTGAGCAGATGCCTAGGATCATGGGTGGTTATGATCCATGTTTGGATGATTATGCAAGAGCTTTCTATAACAGACCAGATGTTCAGAAGGCTCTTCATGCCAGTGATGGTCATAGCCTTAAGAACTGGAGTATTTGCAAGTAATTAAAAAAACTACTGTTTCCTTAGATAAATTAATTAATCTCTCTCAGTAAATAACAAAAGTTACACTATTTGTGTACTGTCACACACACATATATGCAGCGACAAGATGTTCAACGGTTGGGGAGATTCGAAGCCATCTATGATCCCAATTTACAAGAAGCTTATTTCAGCAGGACTTAGAATCTGGCTTTACAGGTAACTAATATTAATTACTGTCTAAACATGGTGTTTACCGTTTAGAGTTGATAGATATATGGGCCCCACACCCAGAAAACTTAGGAATATTATATTGACTAATTTTTCTATATATTTCTTGGATCAAATTCTATATACATGGTACAGTGGAGACACAGATGGCAGAGTGCCAGTACTGTCCACAAGATACAGCTTAAGTACTCTGAACTTGCGTATCACCAAGCCATGGAGACCATGGTATCACGAGAACGAGGTGATAAAAACTGAACCTTAAAAAACATGCTACTGTATAATTAATGTTGTTGTTTTTTTTTTTTTTGTCCTTTTCATACACATTAATGAATGTTGATAGTTAAGTTATATAATGTGATTGGATTTAATGAACAGGTGAGTGGGTGGTTTCAAGAGTACGAGGGACTGACTTTTGCAACGTTCAGAGGAGCTGGACATGCAGTGCCTTGCTTCAAGCCAAGCAATTCACTCGCACTCTTCTCTTCCTTTCTGCTCGGACGATCACTGCCTTCTTCTATATAACAAAGTCATTAATGTTTCATATTATCTATATATATATTTATAGGGTTTTGTAACTTCTTCATATAAAGAAGATAATTTTGGCCTTTTATTATATTTAAGTAGCGTTAGATAGCTAGCATGCTAAGAGGACGTCTAGTTATCCTATATATGTAAAGAGCGACAAAATCAAATATAATGAATAAGAGTTTAGTGTCCCAAAAAGATAAATGTCTTAATTCTTGTTATTTCCTTGAAGAAAATTAAATGGTCGTATAGCCTATATGGTACGATGAATATACAATTTGACAATTGATATGAAGACCATAAATACAGATTGACACTTTCATGTTTATAAAATAAAATTCTCATTTTACAAGAGAAATTTTTATATGATCTTCAATTATCATTATTCTCTCAATCATAATTAAAGGTAGTTTAAATAATACCTTAACGGATTACATATATATATATATGTATGTATATCAACATATCATCTAAGATTAAAAAAAATAGAAAACTATACTATTTATAAGCCACAAATACACAATTTAACTTTCCACCTGTTCTGGATGGCGTTCAACTATTTCATTGATGTGGGTATGTTTGAGAATAGTTTTTATAAGTGATTTTTTGCAATCCGAGGTAAATATATGAGAGAAGTTTTGTCTCGACTTGCGTAAAAGTGTTTTTTAAGTGACTGCTAAACAAGTTTTTTTTCTATAATTATCTCATAAATCATAAATCACCTACTATAAAAAGTAAGGGGAATTACTATAAAGTCCTATGGAAGAGAATTAATATCAGAAAGGTCTCAAGAAGTTGTCAATACGAATAACTTGAGTTATCAATGATAGCTGCTTGAGTTGTCAATGAGACATTTCTGATATTAATTTTCTTATATAGAACTTTATAGCAATTCTCTGTAAAAAGTACTGTGTTGCATTTTAGCTAGTAAAAGATTTTTAATTTAAAAGTTAATGTTGCTTTTGCAAAAAAAAAAAAAAATCCAAAACGTGATATAGAGCCAAGTGCCTATACGTACATATGCTTGTACTTTTACATTTAGCCGCTTATGCAGCACGCGTACGTAAACTTTTCGGCTTTTTGCTCATGCCAGTAGACACACACACACACACACACACCCAGTTTCTACTTTAAAAAGAAAAAAAAAATCATTTTTTAATATTTCACTCTCCACGCACGCTTCACATGTTGATATATATATATATATTCTGTCACTGACAATAAACAGAGCATACTGTCACGGAGGTTCGGACATTCTAGAATTCTCCACACTTTCTCTCATGTGTAAATATCTTAAATATTTTAAGATAGGATTCTAGAAGGTGGGAGTAGGTGAAATAGTAAGTGGAGTAGGTGGAATAGTAGGTGGATTAGTAAGTGGGAGTAGGTGAGGGCCAATTTAGGCTGTTAGATCGAATAGATCTCTACCGTCCATTGGGGAGGTGGAGTAGTATAAATACCCCCAAGGGGATCACTTGTAATTCATTCATTCAAGCAATAGAGAAACATTCTCTCAAGCTCCTTCTCTCTCTAGTTTCTCTCTCTAGTCTTGTGCTTCTTGCTT
>QFDD01010816.1:0-11793 GCA_006871305.1 Vachellia collinsii
GTAGAGAGAAAGGGGTTACTTAATAAGTCCTTTTAATTTCCTCCAAAGTAGATCGATATAGTTGGGTTTACAACAATATATATTGCTGTCTCAACTCACAGAACCTCAGCAATGAAATTGATAGAATCAAGAAAGAGAATGACAGCATGCAAATTGAGCTCAGGTAGCTAATGCTGCGCCATATTTCACTATTGGATCTTTCGATACCTCTCTCTCAAATACACGCATTTGATCACACACACACACACGTTTGTTTGTTCAGGCACTTGAAGGGAGAGGATATCACGTCGCTGAATTACAAGGAGCTGATGGGATTGGAGGAAGCTCTTGAAAGCGGTCTCCAAGGAGTTCGCGAGAAACAGGTTCTTCATTGATTCTAATAAAGTTACTGTACGTAAGCTTCCCTATCTCATATATATATATATATTCTTTTGTTTCTGTGGCAGATGGAAGTGCACAGGAGGTTTAGGAGAAATGTATGTTGGAATCTTTGATTGCTGTATATTTTATGTCATTGCAAAAGAATCAATGCTCAAAAATTAACATCGAATAACTTTCTTTATTCATGCATTAGGGAAAGATCTTGGAGGAGGAAAATAGGGAACTCAATTTCCTGCTGGTAAGTGGTAGTTATATATTGCCTGCTGCTATTATTTTGTTCGTTTAATATTTAATATAATGACGACCATAATATGCAAGCCCATGTTTCATGAGATTCTGGGGATTACTTGTTAACATATAATATGATTGCAAAAACTTTAATTACTTGCTTAATTTTCTGTCAATTTATATTTCAAAATATACCTGGAGTCTATCATGTTATTTAATTTAAAAACGTGTGAAATTGGTGGAGCACAACTAGGTGAAGGAACCTGGCTAATAAGTAATATATAATATTCGTTGAAGCTCATATATATCAGCATAGTTAGCATAATTAATTTTGTACTGATTAGTTACTCTACATATATACATGACTGATACTTGGCTTCAGAAAAAACGATGTTTCATTAAATTAATTGACAAGCATGTCCCTCCTGGACTAACCCAAAAAAAAAAAAGTATGTCCTTCCTGGGAAGTGTTATTATGAACTGATAATTTTCCTTGTGCGTTATTGTTAAACAGCAACAGCATTTGGCAGTGGAAGGAGTGAGAGACGTGGACAATGGGTTTGATCAGAGCATTAGGGATTTCAATTCCCAGATGCCATTTGCCTTTCGCGTTCAGCCCCTTCAGCCAAACCTTCAAGAGAGGATGTAGCTAGAGTGTGTGTGAGAGAGAGAGAGAGAGAGAGCTATGACTGATTAAGAAAACTCATGTATCATTTCCATATGTAGTGTGAGCTAGCTAGACTTGATATCGGAGCGCAGCCTAGGCTCTTCAGCTTCTAACTTAAATTTCTATAATATATTTGGGTGATGAAGTCGCTTGAACAATTGGCTTGTTAAACTGATCCTTTGTATTTTTGTGTGTAATGTCAATCATTTCCACACTTTATCTTCGTTCTCTACGATGGATATATGTAGAAATGCATTAAGAAGGATTAAGAGTATCTTGCATGTGATATATACAGTTCGACTTAAACCAGTTTTATCAAGAGATCTGGAAAATTTAACCCTATTATAAAAATTGGTTTTACCTGGATCTATCAAAAAAAACAAGGCCCACATTACTTAGAAGAATGAGAGCTCAAATCTATATATATCAAGTAGCTTCTTGGGTTAATAACATGGGTTAAGAGGAATGCTACTCTTAATCCAGAATAAGTGGGTCACCAAGTGTCACATTTTTACAAAAATATTTTTGGTTCATAGAAAATATTTTTTATTTTAATCAATTCAAAAGACCTACTTGAAAGTCTATTTTTTTGAGTTTCAGATTGAAGCGTTCTCTCTTTTTAGATTTTGACCGTTCCCAACGATATCATCGGCCTATTGTTATATCCTTTCATTTTTATCGGTTGCAGGGAAATAACTTTTAAGAACAGTGCCATTCGATATAATTCGGATCAATTATTGTTCCACTCGTGCTCAAATGCCAACAAATCCCACACAAAAGGTCTGCAAATATATTCACTTGCATCATGCACACACACCCACACGTAGTTTAATTTGTCCATAATTGAAATGGATATCTAGGTCTCTTTTAGTTTAATTCCCTCACCTCAGACATTAACGCATGAAGCCAATTCATTAAGGGTTCTTGTTCAATTGAGACAGTTTGAAAAGCTGACTTCAAACATCATAAAGGGGAAAAAATCCTGCAGTTGTATGCGGAGCTCCGATCCTGAAACGTAAAGCAGAAGCGATCTATTGCTGGGCGGTAGAGTGGAGGATATACTTTGCTTATTCTATATATTGTGACCGGACTCTGGCCGGCTTGGTCCTACTTCTAGGAATCCCCAGTGGCCTTCGTACTTGACCCCTAAATCAGAAAGAATCCAGAAAATTCCGAAAAATTTGGTTGACATGTCTCAGCTGCCCCTGCTACTGGATATATATATATGTAAAAGTCTATATGTATATAGAGGAAGAACCTTAAACCAATTAGCAAGGAAGATAAAGTTGAACGCCAGCAATACACATATAGCCAGCAACGTATTTCTTTTCTGACCAGGACGAGAGAGATCGACCTTCAAACTTATAATTGTTGCATTCGAGGAAATAAGGCTGTGAACGTTGCTTTCCTTTGTCCTCGGGTCATATCATGGAGATTTGGAAAGAGTCAACTAATTATCTTTTCCTATAATATGTCTCATCTCCCGAAAGTGGATAGTACATTATCCACGCAACTTAAATAAGCTACCTTATGAACAGGCTAGATCCTTTTTCTCTTTCCAAAATACCTTTTAAACACGGATCGATTGACAATCAACATTTCAAATCAAAGACAGATCAGATCACGCAACAAGTCACCCACTTGAAGCTTTGGCTAAAGAATGGGCTGACCCGGATTTGGTAATTTTGGCACGTGACCTGGACACAGCTGAATTTCTGTTTTTTTCATTCCCACTTGGAAAACTTCCATTATATTCCTTTACTTTCTTCGGACTTTACTTTGAAAGTTTCCTTTTGCCAATAGTAGAAACCACCATCCTTAAATTCCTCATGATTTGATGGTTGATCTTGATTATGTTGTACCTTTCTTTTGCAATAGATATTATTGTATTGCTTATAAATTCTTTAATGGAAAAGCTAATTGACAAAAAAAAGTAAGAGTTTGTTGATTTTTTACGATGATAAAAAAAATTAAATAAATCATTTAATTGTAACTTTCATTTTGAAATATTCATATATATTATTAGATTATATATCAATTTATATATTAAAAAAATTAGTTTGATAAAAATGATAGATAGATTATTTAATTTACTTCTTTAATTTCTCTAAAAAAATTAATTAACTCTTATATTAAGAATATGTTTTGATTAAAAAAGTTTGTCACCCCACTACAATACATGATTATGATTTGCCCAGCTGCGGCCCTACCCGCCTAGAAACCTCAAAAGAGTACAATTTCCTGTAACTTGAATTTTAAATTTTGTCGTATAAACATATGACTTAATTTAAGGTAAACTAAATATCACTTATGTGCAATTAAATGCACGAAAGGAATGTAATTCTATGTTTTATCTCTCGTCTTAAATTCCCTTATATATTGATAACTAGACTTGAATCCTGGGAAAGTAACAAGCTTTCTTAGAATCGTAAAAGTATATTTACGTGATTCATTCAAGTAATTAATCTTTTCTTGGGCATTGCGAAGGGTTGATCTTTAATTGGATCTTTATAATGCTATATTATCTTATCTTAAACTCTCCTACAAGATTGACACCAAAACTTGCATCCAAGAAAAATCCATGTGCCTATATCTCACTAAACCTATTTGCAGCATTACATCACTAACATTAATTTAAATCTAGACAATATAAACACCGACTGGAAAGATCCTGAAAACACCTGAAGATATTCAAATTGAAGACCGCGAGGGAGGACTTGAACCGGTGGATAAAAAGATGAAGACAGCAATTTATTAACAAATCCAAATTAAAAAACAATTAAATCTGGTCTGTCTTTATTGCAATCCATTAACGAACCCTCTGTTTCTGTGCCTTGCAGAAAGTTTTTCATCTACAAACCCGCATTGGTAAGGGTTTGCTGTTACTTTTATCTTTGCATCGCTTTCAAAAATCTCACCATTAATCCAAAGCAAGAAGATTACCAGAAAGAGAGAGAAAGAGCGTTGCTGGGAGAGATGGGGAGAGGTAAGATTGAGATCAAGAGGATTGAGAACTCTACCAACAGGCAAGTGACCTACTCCAAGAGGAAAAATGGGATCCTGAAGAAGGCGAAGGAGATTACTGTTCTATGCGATGCCCAAGTTTCCCTTATTATACTTGCTGCATCTGGAAACATGCATGAATACATCAGCCCTTCAACCACGTACGAAAAATCTCTACCTTTTCTCTTTATCTTCTTACTCTCGAGTTGTTTTTCCCATCACAGATCGATGTGCGTGGGTTTAATTTATTTTGTAAAGAGCTAAGACATATAAAAGTTAGTATTCTGAAAAGTATATCCTTTCACCAGTAAATCTGCAAATTAATTATACTGACTCTCTGTTTTTGGATTTTTTTCCTTTTTTGAAGGTTGATTGACATCCTTGAGAGATATCACAAAACGTCTGGGAAGAGGCTCTGGGACGCTAAGCATGAGGTTGGTTTATGGACGTCCCTAGCCTTCTTGGCTTCTTGTTAGATCCTTTTCAATTCTGAATCCTCCTCCTTTACATGTAAACCAGCTATTAGATGACTAGTTTTTTGCCTTATTAAAATATATGTGCTGAGGGGCATGGACTATGAATCTCCTTTCAGATCTATGTTTGCCTGTACTATGCATCCCATTGCATATACATGTACATCGATATAATCCCAGTATTAGATGTTCTTTATTCAAAGTGATAAACAGGAATAAATGAGAAAGCTATCGACCTATTTATGACCAGATCTGAGTCATCCGCAAACATATAGAGCATTTTCATCTTCTTACCTCGATATGTTGGCTGCAAAAAGTGAAAGAAGTGAATGGATGGGACTGGGAATTAAATATATAGGCATGAAATGTGATAAGTGCCTCTCTCATGATTCGATCTTTCTTGACTGCCATTAAAATGAGCGAGCTAGTCGGGATATATATATAGTTTTAATTGTTGATTATATATTCTAGGGTTTCTAGCTTATTTATATATATGCAAGTATGTATCTATGGCCCCTTCCTGTCTTTCCTATTCTTGGCGGCGCATAAAATGAATTTTATAGTACACATTGCATCTAATAATGTTACTGAACTCACAGGACTTAAACAACGAAATCGATAGACTCAAGAAAGAGAACGACAACATGCAGATTGAGCTCAGGTATATAGGCAGCTTTGATCTCTCTCTCTCTCTCTCACACACCCACACACCCACACCCCTTAATTAGTTCGATCATCACCTGCTGCCTCTTTGAGCAAGTGCTTTTGTTTTCAGGCACTTGAAGGGAGAGGATGTGAACACGCTTAATTACAAGGAGCTGATGGCCCTAGAGGATGCCTTAGAATGTGGCCTCGCTGGTATACGCGAGAGACAGGCAAGATCTCATCCCTAAGCTTATTATTAAATCTTGTTCTTATATCATATTACCTTGCACTTGACTAATATCTTTTCAATTCTGCTTTCTCTGACATGAAGAAATACGTACTTGGAATTTTAATGGTGATTCTCGATCTGTCAAACGAAAAAATGCAACTTATTGTAGCTAGCTAGCTAGCAGGTAATTAACAAGGATTTAAACAATTTTATTTGATATAGACTTGCCGTTTTTGTATGCAGATGGAGATTTACAGGGCACATGGAAGAAATGTAAGTTTGACTGGGACGATTAAATTTATAGTTATATATGATATCAGGTGCAAGTTTGTTTTACACATACAGTATGCTAATAGTTCATATATTATATATAAATTAAAAATTAATGCGTGTCACTCGTGGATATTATGAATTAGAATATAAGAACAAGATTTAGGTGGTGTTTGAATGTGAGCTGCATCATTTAAGAGCATAATTGTAGTATTTATAAGCCATGAACGGTTTTAATTATTTACTGGCTATATTGAGCTCGTAGAAACAAACACCCATACATGCCATGCACTCACGTATATAGAGCCGCACATTGTTACAAACCTCACACATTCGTAATTCGCTCCTGCCACCAGTATACACACTCAGGGACGAGTTGGGATTAAGTGGGACTGAACCATTGAAAGGGGCAACTTTTTTCTTCAGAAGAAGTTATGTTTATTTACACAGACATTTCAAACTGTAAAGTATAAAGTAGACATGTTTTTGGCTAATGATCGAAGTCATAAATATATCATAACCTACACATAATTTAATTAAATTTCCAAGAGTTTTGCAAAATTACTCGTATCGCTGAAAATGAATCGTCTCTAGTTAACGGTTTTACAACGGGAGACAGTAGTGTGTCTGAGTAGCTAGCCATAGTTACACACATAAGCAATATTATCATCGTCTAAGCTTTGCTCTTGGAGAGGTCTAATGTATATAGATAATTGTTTTTCTGAACACTGCTGATCAGGGCAAGATCTTGGAGGAAGAGAACAGGGAGCTTAATTTTATACTGGTAATGGCCTTGATGCTGACCCTCATCAAAGTACTTGCTTCAACACACGTAACTCTAGTTGAGTGAAAGAAATAATGTGATTAATCATATTTTTGCTAGTTAATGAGTCATTTTTCTGTTGATTTGATGATGACAGCAACAACGTATGGCAATAGAAGGAGCGAGAGAATTGGAGAATAGGTTTGATGAGAGCGTAAGGGAGTTCCATTCCCAGATGCCATTCGCCTTCCGAGTGCAGCCTATGCAGCCAAATCTTCAAGAGAGGATGTGATCGATCACTTCCACATATATATGAATACATATATATATATATATATATCTCAGTTTCGGCGTTAGCCTGTCACAAGATCTAGCTTCAGTAATCATGGACTAGCTACTAAGTTGCGTTATATATCTAGGGCTGCTGTGTGCTCTTCGGTGAATAAAGTGACCAAACCTTTGACTTCTCGGGCTTATTCAACTGTCCTTTTGCGTGCCTTTTACAATGGGTGGATACTTATACGGCTACACACACACACACGCTAGCTTTGCTGTTATCTATGTGATACAGAAGAGTATGTTAAGGATTTAATCAGCTAAAATTTTAGAGGAATTTATTTCTAGATTTTTAGCTATAAAAAGCTCCACAAAAGTTAATCCTAACCGATCAGTTAAAAACCTAGAGAAACTCGTGTTTGGTCTTTAACTAGTAAATAAAATTATAAAGAAAATAAAAATAAAAAGACTTAATTGTCTTCTTCCATATGTGTCTTTTAATAATAATTGAATGTTAAGCAGGATATACAATTAAATTGACATAATTACCCTCTGAATTCCTATAACTATAGTTGTGCATGCATGGACTGCACGGGCATGTTGGAGGTTAAAATATGCTCTAATTGACCATGTGCAATGCATGAATGTTTTTGAGTCCCATCATTTTAATGCTTAATTGATGTAATGGTTTACACTACAAAAAAAAATGTCTTTTAGTGTTGACAAAAAAAGTCGCCATAAAGGGTAACATGTTCAACAACGACTTTTTTCTATCGTCGCTAAATGTAAGACTTTTAACGATAACTTTTTCTATTACCACTTAAGGTAACATGTTTAGGGATGAACTTTTTATGTGACACATACAACAGCAACTTTTTTCAATCAACGCTGAATACCATACTATCAACATCAATTTTTTTGAGTTGTTGTTGAAGATAAGACTTTTAGCGATGACTTTTTGTGTCGATACTAAAGGCACAAATTTTAATATTTATTTTATTTGTAAAAAATTGTAGTAAAAAAATATGTTTACCTGAAAATGATTTTTTAAAAAATAAAAACTATGAAATTAATAATTATATAGGTATATAAAATTATCATCCAGTCAATAATATATTATATATAAAATAAAATGCATATATATAAAATGACAAACACATACATTAAAATTATCATTCAATTTATTTTTAGTTTCTAATAATATTATATATTGTATATATATAGATATACGTATAAATATATATAAGTGTATATAATTTATCATGCAACAGAATGTTATATATATGTATATATTTAAATATACGTTTAAAGTATGCAAAGTCATTGTAG
The DNA here is from genome assembly GCA_006871305.1 of Vachellia collinsii. Classification (NCBI taxonomy): domain Eukaryota; kingdom Viridiplantae; phylum Streptophyta; class Magnoliopsida; order Fabales; family Fabaceae; genus Vachellia; species Vachellia collinsii. Next base: position 8,265 of record QFDD01010816.1, read on the forward strand.
CTCAATTGATAAAGGCTCATGCGCGTGCCCAAGAGGTTGGAGGCTCGAATATTCATAGAGAAGGCAAACTTTCAGATTTATCAAGTGGCACGTATGGTGTAGATGATGTGGCATATATGTAGCGATAAATGATTTGTGAGGGTAGGTGGTGATGTGCCAGTAGTCAATAACATGGTGCCAACCTAGTGCTGGCCGAGCAATGATAATGTGATAGTCATCAAAGTAATTATTATTTTTTAATAACTATGACACCTTAGAAATGTTAGAAAAGATCAGTGGCGACAAAAATGCTTTCAGTAGCTATGACGTTGACTTTTTATAAAGTCACCGTTGAAAGTCAATTTTTTTTAATGAATTAGTGGATGTGCATTTACTTTTTTTTGTTTTTAGTAATACTCCTCCTGTTGATGGAATATATATTTAGACAAGCAAACACACACATATTTCAATGATTTCTTTACAATAATAATGTATTCAAATCCCATTCACGTTTACTCTTTAATTATTATCTCTCATTATTAAATGTATAAAGGAGCTGAGTGATTTGATTTCATTTTAAATGCAATACTTCCAATCAATTTTTCTATCAGATTTAAATGTAAGGCTAAAAGGCCTCCATCAATTATCCTTGGTATAAAAAAAAATGGGAAAATTGCAGTTGAGTCCTATGGAAGGTAACAAATATAAAAAAAGTCCCTTGAATTTGACACTGCAGTGATGGCGACAACGACAATGTTTTCTCAACCTCTCAACGATAGCAACTCCCTAGGCCTTCAGCGATGGCAATCGCGAATGGTGACGTTGTGGCTCATAGCGACAACGTGTTCTCAAGGCGACAGTGACAACGGCTCCTCATGGTGATGATGACAGATCTTCCAAGTTGGCAACTGCTCCTCAGGCAATAGATGATGAGTTGGCAAGTTGACTCTTTAATTTTTTGAAAATGAGGTTGCAAGTGACAAATATTCCATTTTGCACTTGATTTTCATTAAGGTACAATGGTAATTGCACATGCACACAATATTACAACGAGATCCAAATGGACTTTTGAGTAAGAGTGCCAAATTTGAGGGACTGTTTTTATATTTGTTACCTTTCATGGGACTCAGCTGCGATTTTCCCAAAAAAAATTGAGGTAGCATCCAATATAAATAATTAAAAGGGATGTTTTAGAGAGAAAAATAGCATATATTTCTTTATAAAAAAATTATTTTGTTAATTTCTTGGATTTATGTAAATTAATTATCACACTCATATTTTATGTTTAAGACAGTGGAGGCTGTTATAGGTTGGTATGGTCATACTCCTTTACACTGCCATTTCAATAATTCAATAACTTGGTTAATACATATTCTTTTCGTCCAAACAAAAATTAACGCATATTCTTTAAATTTAGTTTAACGTTTATACTCCACATGTATATGTGCATATGTAACTGTCATATTTTTGGCTTTACATGCAATTTTGCCAATTTAGTGACCGTTTGAATTGACTTTATTTGAAGGTGTTGATTTAAAGCTTGTGGATTGTCTTCTATAAAAAAAAAAAAAAAAAGCTTGTGGATTGTCTAACATTAATAAGTTTTTTGTTTTGACTATTAGCGTCGGCGTTGGCGCCATGACGCAATCATCTTTTGGTCGTCCACCCATGCGCGCGAGTTTTGAAGCCCCCGCGCTGCCCGGGTGATACAGAGATACCTAAATGCATTCATCGATACGTACACAATCTCACACACACACACAATGTAGAAGTCATAAAAATCTTAATTGGATAAGTATAATCTTCAGTGCCTTAAGTTTACTCTTATTTTTTTTAATCTCTCAATTTTAAAATTAGTGATTTTAATATCCAGAGTGGTATAATGTATAAATTTGTCTTATATTACAGAAATTAATTTTTTAAATGAAATAAAACTTAAAAGATCAAAATAACTGTTTTTAAATTAGAGGAACTAAAATCAAATCGAGGTTAAACTTAAAGAACCAAATATTGTATTAACAAATATTTAAATATTAATCTTTTAAATACAAAGCTTATTATCTAATGCTGCATATATTGCCTTTAACTTGTTCAGGGATTAATCTCAAAAATTATAAATATTTCTTCCATATCTGACTCAAAAATAATGATACTATGATCACTCAGTGTTATTGACATTACTTACTATATCAACCAATTTATCAGAATTATTAAATTTGGAATGGACCTACCAGGTTGACCCAATCCAATCAGAGTGAATCCATGTGACCTGGTAAAATAGAGCAACCCAATGGTAACTTGAGTCAGACGTATTTAAAAAAAAATCTAAAATTTTATTTTTAGCTTTATTTTTTATATTACTAAATTAGATTGCCATTAACTATTATAACTTCATTCCAGTGTTTTGTTAATTTTTTTTTGCTTGTAATTAATTGTAAGAACAAAAATATATTCTTAATGTAATATTTTATCATGTTACAATCAAAAAATTGTGAGAGACGTGTATGTATCAAACATTATGTTTTGAGGGTCATTTTTATTTAAATGTTATTATATTAACTTGTTTTTAATCATTCTATTAAAAACTTATTTTTAATCAAATATGGGTATTTTTATTAAATATATTATTTTTATATGACTAGTTTGATCCACGAGTTGATTCTGCTCTAACTCACTAACTTTTAATCAAATGTCTTAACCGGTTTAAAGTCCGGTCCGAATTTAATTACCTTGCAATTTATATTCATAAATAAATATAAATCCTTTTTTTTGGGTTCCAAGAATACCCTGCATTACAATTTAACCAAGCAGTTTGACAAAATTTAAGAATTTTGAGACATCTATTTAAAAGATTTAACTTATTTATACTATTTATTTTGAATTTTATACAAGTATTTTAAATTCTTTATACATTTCATTAGACGCTCGTGTAGTTTTATTTCCGTTCTCGATATTATCATCATATCTAAAGATATTTTAAATTTAAATTTAAAACATAAATAAATTTTACAAAAAAAAATTTTAATCCTCCGCGCACCATTCGAGAGAAAGATTGTTTTGTCCTAAAAAAAGACGCGTTGACGTCGTAATTTCAAACACAACAGTTGAATAATTAAGAAATTTCGTTTGACGTGATAAAAAATTAAGGCATCGGATAATCGAATAAACACTTAAATAATAATAAAAAATAGATGTATGATACAATGATTCCGCAACCTGGGGTGGAAGATTTTAATGGGAGAAATCAAAATAGAAGATCCTTCTTAACGTCCTGAGAATTTTTCCGGGTTGGTGTGTGACTTGTGACGACTGACGAGGCGTATAGGCCAAACGGGTCTATTCAACGTGGAATCGATCATCAGAGAGAACCCTTCCGTGTCATCTCCCTCAAACCGTTTTGGTGTCTCTCTCCCTCCGGCGCCGGTCGCGGACAAACAAACCCATTCTCCTCTCTGCAACTGTCGTAGGGAGAAAACTTTTCGTATTACGTAGAACATTGTTGAAACGAACAAGCTTCCGTGTTCTATCCCTCGTTCTGCGCTGGTATCCT
>QFDD01010817.1:0-10801 GCA_006871305.1 Vachellia collinsii
GACATAATCTCCTACTAGGATGAGCTAGCGCATGGCGATGGCTGATTCACGTTTTGCTGATATTTTAGTACTTCATTTATTAATTTTTTTGGGGCCAAACTTCATTTATTAATTTAGTTGATATAAAAGCTGTAAATCTTTGAGCAAAAAAAAAAAAACAAGAAGAAGCTGTAAATCTAGTTTTCAAAAGTTATATATTCGCGCACTCTATATCTCTTATGGCATGTTAAACAAGTACCCTTTTATTACCTACCATTACGGGCGACTGCTCGTCTTCAACTTCCAACGTATGAAATAATGTTCAAAGCCTTCTCTTGCACTCTATTTAAACTGCATATATTCTTTTGTACATCCTTCATCGACATCCTCCTTATCTCAATCAACATGGTGATTGGTGAAACACCTTTAGAGATATGACCAATTTTGATCATGAAGATAAGTTTATCAATTTAAGAAGTCTATCAATTTAAGATAAGTTTAATGACTTAACTTGCATTCGATGATCATGAAGAGTAGTGGTGTTCACACTAAGGGAACGGTACAATCTTGTTCCACATCCCATTCAAAAAAAGACATGACCTTGTCTCGTCGCATTCCAACTCGTGTCCCATTCCCATCGAGATCAAAACTGGAATGAAACGTCCCGTCTATTTTTTTTTTTTAAATATGCTGATGAGAGAGGCTAGAACACAACAAAACAAGAAAACCAAAGTGTTAGGAAGGTGAAGAAGAAGAAGAAGAAGAAGGAAGAAAGATGAAGAAACAAAATAATCAATTAAAATATCTAACCTACTGAGTGAAAGATAGGCAGTGCAGGAGTGAGCGGGGAGAGACAATGAGTTGGAGATAGAAGGAAGAGTTGAATATGGCCAAGTAAAGCACTCAAAGGGTGAGAACAAGGAGACTTAGAGGGTTTACATACTTAAGTATTTCACATATTTTGTATTAAATATAACATATAATAAATGTGATAATATCTTCTAATATAACTCACATCTATGCAAAAAAGATAGTAGCAACATCTTTAATAAGAATAATATTAGATATTCTTGTAAAAAATAAATATAAAAATGATAGATATACTAAAGTATTAAATATTTTTAATATTTTGAATGATTGTATCAAATATATTATCAATATAATAAAAAATTTTATGTAACCAATATCTTTCATTGAATCAAAGATATTTGTTATATCATTTAAAAAAAATATATGCTTTATATTTAAATTCCCACATCTTGTCCCAATCATAACTTTGTCATATCCTAAATTTTTGGGATTGGAACGAGGGTAGAAGTGAACATCCCTAACAAAGAGTTACTTGGTGCCTCACAACAAGTAATTAAATATCAAACGTATATTTTGGTCAGTAAAACATGACAACAACAATTTTTAAATTCTTTTTTCCTTCCAATATTTTTTTGAAAACATTGATCCTTGCAACATTCTACCAGATGGTCTCTCACTTTTGGCATCCTCACCTGGAAGTTGTGGGAGGCTTAGAACAAGAGATTGTTCACGGGTGAATCTTACAAGGCCCAGGAGATTCTAGCAGTTACTGCATCTATAGTGAACCACACTGTACGAGCCATTAGCCATATTGGTTTCATGAACTCCTTTCATAGTTTCTTCTATTTTTTCTTCCTTTGGATGTAACTTATATCGTTGTTGCACTGTTCGAAATGTTTAATTAAATTCCATTTTCACTGAAAAGAAAATTCTCTATCTGTCACCAAATGAGACTGATTCAAGTCAAGTCGATAATCTACATCATATCCTGTAATTATTTATTGATGGGTCCATGGACAAATAGGTGAAATCTTCGCAATAAATTGACTTTAATAAAAGAAAACAGATCAAACGGTTTTCTTTCACGAAAAAGCTTTTGAATGTCAAAAATTATTCAACAGTTTTCTTTTTAACTTTATGGTGCCTGAATATAATTCTTCAGAAAGGTGGGAATGGAAGAAAAGTTACTTTGAAACTAAAGAGAAAAGTGAACCGTTATAATCACAAAAGGGAGTGATGTTTCAATACGCTTACACATAAAGGTGAAATTAACTGATGATGATGTGTTGCTTCCTTCAACTTTCCTATATGATCATGTGGATAATTTGCCTTTTGCTTGCAGAAAGAATGAAGATTAAATAATAAGGAAAAGTAAAAGAGATTTGGATGAAGAATATTTGTTATCCATTTAAGAATCAAGACTGGTGAGTGGGAACACTTGGATGCTTGGGATGTGGTTTCCTCCTCATGAGATTGTTGAAACACATAATAATTATAAATTTAATGTTACATGTTTCATCCAGATTTGTTTCTTTCGGAAACCAACGGATCAATATTAAAAAAAAAATAAGTTAATTCAGATAAATATCAGACTCGTAGAGTACAAAAATGCTCAAGCCTCAAACCTTTGATCGTCGGGCTCCTCATTATTCATTCTCTTTAAAATCATACCAATGTGTTTTTACAATTGTACAATTTTACTCTTTATTTATTATTATGAAGACTAAATCATATCATTAATTTGTTTTAATTATACAACTTTATCTTTCATTTATTATATATTGTGAATATGGTTCTCATGAAATATAATGTATATTAAATACGAATAAAGTTAAAAAATTGAATTTTAAGGAACGTAAAATTAATGACGTTTAAAGCTTTTCTTATCCTAAATATAAAAAATTATTTTTTATCAAAAAATCTAATATACTTTTTCATTTTTACCTTCACGTAATTGCATATCTCACTTATCTTTCTTCTCTATTCATTCTCTCTCATATTTTTCCCATTCCTTCTCTCTCTCACCATCTCTCTCTCTCTCTCACCATCTCTCTCTTACCATCTTCATAAATAAAAGTATGTTTGGCCAAAAAAATGTTATATCTCTTACACATCCACTATTTTTAACTAATTTTAACTATAAGCTCATTTGACGTAATTTGAGTAGTTGTTTCTTGATAAGAAAAGAGTATTTATAATTTAATAAAGTTGTTTCTCATTTTTAATTGACTTTTTTTAAGCCAAATCCCAAGAGAAGCACTATGCAGTGATTGGTGAGATCATGAATTCTACGATTAAAAAAAAACTATTAATGCTACTTAGATGCCATGGAGCAAGTTTGAGATTACGCAAATAGAAATCCATTCCCTCCAAAATCTTGTTGTATCCACCCAAACCCAAAAACTTTGGATGGATCATTCTTTTTAACAAGCATTTCTTTTCATATTCTCTAATTTACAAAAATTCTTCTGATGTACAAAATGGTAAGTTAATGCTATTAATGTGTGTGGTAGGTCATGTGGGGATAGAATTTAGGTGAGTGAGTGATGTACTCATTTTAATAATAAATGTATGTGTGTACTGTCTCTATCTATATATGAACATGTTGAGAAAATAAAAAGGAATATAAAATTTAGGCAACGTATTAATAAAAGGAACATGTTTCAAATAGGATTGTGTTTAATGAAAATTTATCTATATCTATAAAAGCAAATGCCTCTAACAAAAAATACACTTAGGCAACTTAGAATCATATCATATTATTTAATTTTTTATTTTATACAATTTAAATTCACACACACGCATGCAGATACGTCTGGACTCGTGTTTGATACCCCATTCAGGTATGACACGTGGTGCTATTTTCGGGACAACTTGGCATTCACATATTTACTTAATACTACTAATAACAAAATCTTTGTATCACTCCCCGTTCATCTGAATTGATTTTAATTAAATAAGAATCATCAATTAATATTTTTGAAAATATTGAAAAGCTAAATAAATTACTTGCTTATAACATATGTTTCAAAATACTTATGTATATTATTAAATTATATATTGGTTTATAAATCATGTAAATTAGTTTTAAAAAATAATAAATATATATCAGTTAATTAATTTACTTTATCCAAAAAAATCAACTAACTCTCATGTTAGTGTATGGCCATAGCTGATTCACGTTTTGTTAATAATAGTTGTAAATCACATCCCATGGGCTGTAAGTGTGAGGGATGTTATTAATATTTTTCACTTAACTTTTCTTCCCATCCAATGGATCAAGTGCACGCTCAATTAGAATGACATCAGCAAAATTTGTATAGCTGACGTCACTTAAATTTCAAATATCAAATATTACTTTATTATATCTTTTCTGTATCCAACAACTATTTAAATTATGTAAAATAAAATGGTGATTGAAATTAGTTAAAAATATAAGATAAATGTAAATTTACTTTAAAAGTTCCTACTGAAAAGTGATGGATATTCAGAAATTTTTTGAAAAATAAGCAAAACGTATCAATAATTCAATATTGTCGGACCAAAGTTAATTTTGACTGTTTGTTTCATTGACTCAACACATCTACCTCATCATTTAGCCACTTTATCATCATCCACCTCACTTCCTCCCTCTCCCCTCTCCCAAGTGTTCTTTTTGGCCAACTGCCTTATTTAAAAGTTGATCTTCAAATTTATTGTTCATATCATTTTGCGGATTAGCTTTCCAAGACAACGTCATATGAAAAGGTGGGATCTGGTTAGAGTCTTAATCAAAATGATGAGTTCTTCTAACTTATTAGATATATATCATCCAGATTTGATTCTGGACGATTTAAATCTTATTTTTTAAAAAAATTAGTAATTTTTTATAAAATGATTATTTGAAAATATGATAGTTAAAAAAATTGATTTTATTTTAAATTTTATATCAATTAAAATAAAGTTTTTCATAAAAATAAAAATAAAAAATCATATCTCTAATGTCCAAATCAGATATGAATAGTTCAGATTTAATTGGTTGGGAAAGTTTATCACCTTTGATGGGTACTCTAACCAGTTCAAAAAAGGAGTATCTATATGAAAGCACAAAATTAACATATTAATACCATCAAACATAATCAGTAGGATATTACTTTCACTCTTAAAAAGAACCAACTTCATACACAAAATTAACTTATTAATACCATCAAGCATAATCAGTAGGATGTTACGTTCACGCTTTAAAAGAACCAACTTCATATATTAAAACTAATTTATATTTGAACAAACATGGATAGTGGATATATATATAAGCACACGAAAGGATTTAGATTTAGGCATCTTAGTGACTTATAAGTATCAAGTAGAGAGAGATGCATGATCTATCGAACCTACCTAGGATGTTCATCAAAGTAATGAGCTCTTCATACTCATTAGATCATAACCATCCAGATTTGATTTTGGAAGGGTCAAGTCTGTGTTTTTAAAATTAACAATTTTTTATAAAAAAATTATTATTTAAAAATATGATAGTTAATAGATTAATTTTATTTTAAATTTTATACCCATTAAAATAAATTTTTTCAGAAAAAAAAAATCTGAACAATTCAAATATAATTTAAACGATACATATATATAATAGATATAATAGATTGGATAATGATCACCCCAACCACTTCCTATCTATGGCTAACATAGAAGCACAAGTTGCATTTAAGCCATGGGCTCTTCATAGCCTATACGCTTTTTGCACTTTTAGGTACAATAAATTTACTTTTTAGGCGAATGAATATAGCCCCCGCGCGCGCGCGCGCGCGTGTGTGTGTGTGTGTGTACGATAAAGGCAGACCAGGCATAATTGCCAATTAATAATGAAGGCAGGTATTGTCTGAATACATTACCTAACAGATGCAAACGGAACAGCTCACCATGGTGTGTGTGTGTGTGTGTGAAGAATGATGCTAAGAGAAGATTAGGTTGACAGAGATACAATAGCAGATTAATTAATAGAAGTTTAATATAATTTATTATAGGCTCCGCTCATATGAGTCCACAAAACCCTCTCTGTCATCACATATAATAATTTTCCATACATAATCTTCCTATAGAGATAATGATCATAAGCAAACCCCAAAACAAGCCAGCTTGTGTGTGTGTATGTGGATAAACACAGACATAGTAGCCTAAGAGAGCACCAATCACAGTATATATATAACTGCAATAATACCACACGCGCGTGCGCACGCACACATCAGCCAAGCCCCGGCTAATAATTAATGTGCTTATTAAAAGTGATGAGCTCCTTCAATTCATTAAATCTGCATTATTCATATATGATTTGAAGTGTCCATATATAATTTTTTTATTTTTATGAAAAAAAATTTATTTCAATGGGTATAAAATCTAAAATAAAATTAATCTATTAACTATCATATTTTTAAATAATGATTTTTTTTATAAAAAATACAAGTTTTAAAAAAATTAAATTTAAACCATTCAAATTAAAATTTAAATTATTCAGATATAATAGGTTGGAATAGTTGATTACTTTGATGAGTATACTAAGCAAGTACAAAAGTTAGACCTTTAGTTGAAAATTTTGGATATCATATGTTCTGTTTCATCTTTTCCCACAAACACCAATAATATATCTAATATATCTCCTTTGACTATGGATGCGATCCATGATCACCAGCAAGAAAGGTTTAAATCTGATAGCGTAAATGTCTGAGCAAAAGTTGAAATATCGTTTTATAGTATTATGTGAACTACTATAGGAAAACGTTGCCCATTTATCTTTGAATTTTCGTTTTATAAAAAGTTGTTGGCTTTGTTTGCATTAGATTACTAAAGCACATCATTATTGAAATACATATCGGTTAATAACTATGGTAAATTAATTTAAAAAATAATAAATATATTAATTAATTAATTTTTTAAATTTTAAAAAATTAATTGAAGGAAGTTTTTTTTTTGCCCAGTTATACCAAGGATAGGTTACTACCGCGTGGCCATGGCTGATTCATGTTTTGATAATATTTTATTACTTAATATATTAATTTAATTGATAACTAGCTGTAAATTTAAATTACATCACGTGGGTTATAATAGAGAAGGATGCTCATTACTGTTTCTCAACTAACTTTGCTGCCCATCCACTGGATTAAATGCCCCGCTCAATTAGTATGGCATAGGCCAAATTGCTATAGCTGACGTCACTTAAAATTCATCAAATATTAAATATTACTTCCTTCAGTTGCATAACATATACCTCGAATCAATAGTTAAAAATAGTTGTAAAAAAAAATTAGTTAAAAATAATGTGCATAAAATAATGTTTTGAAGTAGAGAGAGAAATGCATTGGATTACATTTAAGTATTAATTAAATGGGTAAAAAATTAAAACATGAATATTAATTATTTTGTAAATGATTTGCATTGTAAATCAAACCAAGATGTAGCTTTTACTGTGAATAGGATGGAGTAAAGTTTTTAGATAATGAGTGCAAAAAATAATGGACCGGGGAAAAGAGAACGATTGAAAAAAATAGGGAAATTACTATAAAGTTTTTACAAAAGAAGTAATATCAGAAAAATCTTAAAAAGTTGTTAATGCAAATTACTTAAGTTATCAATATAGCTGCTCGAATTATCAATATAACTTTTCTGATATTAATTTTCTTATATAAAATTTTATAGTAATTCTCCCAACAAAGATGGGAGCAACGAATGGAGATGTCTGGCTCTGCCACTCGGACATAATTCACTATTCATCATCTCAATCATTCATAACTCATAAGCATCTATATAAACCAGGGACGATATGATGTGTCATCTTCATCAGTATTGTTCAACAAAAGATCCTCACTCTCTCCCCCCCCTCTCTCCTCTCTCTCTACCAACACAGTCACAGAAATTACTCGCTGCAACTCAGATTTCAGAGGAGAGACCACAAACTGTTCCAGGTTCTGTGCCTTTTAGTTTTTGAAGAAATAAAAGCTAAGCTTAGTTTTAGTAGCTCTTGTGTGATTTCTTCTTTTTGCATCTATGCTCTTCTGTGTTGAAATACAGACATATATAAGCTCTGTATCTTCTTCAGTGCTATTGTTTTCCAGTATCTGGTGTTAATTCAGCTGCGAAAATGATACTATCTTCTCATAGAGTTTTGATACCCTCATATTGTGAGTAAGTTTAATTTTATTTTAATAATGGGAAATTTTGAGCTGTCTATTGTCTAAGTTACTATTCTAGAAAGAAATAGATAATCTTTTATATCAGAAAAGTATAAAAATAAAATGAGAGAAGTTAAGTTCCATCTCTCAAGCATGAGGTCTGAGAGAGAGGACATACAAGAAACATCTATAGAGTGAGACAACATTTTGATTAGAAGTGGGGGATGGAAACTAAATAGAAGTTGATCTGGTTAATGAATAGCGAGTCCCATGTTCGGATAAGTTAAAATACTGCCGTAGATATGGGAACTTCATTGGTTGATGTACAGTCTAAAATTTTATCTATCAAAACAATAAGGACAATATTGCTTTTAAATTAAAGCAATTAATATTCTATCTACTCTAGTCAAATAGCAGCTTATATTTTGAATTGTAAAATTTATTTAGAATGTAAAGGATTGGGGAAAAAAAATAACTGTCCAATTTTTGTACCCCTTTTATTTGAAAGAACAACAATTATATCTCAGGAACTAATTTATTGACAGTTTCATTTATTCAAAAGGTTATGGAAAAAAAAATATAATTTGCAAATGTTTACCAATATAGTTTCAAACATAAAAGCCTTAATAGCTAATAGTTAGAAGTAATATTTAAGTCCGGCATGTTCATATAATTGTTTTTATATAACTTTGCAACTTATCATTCTTGAGACCTAAACTAACTCATTTTTAATGCAATTCCATATTTGTTATTCTAAGTTATTACAACAAAATTAGGGGAAAATTGCAGAATCACATTATCTCTGTATTTTTTTTTTTTGGTAGTTTATTTAATTGCCAATTAAAAAAGGTGCACATAAAATGAGATTCACACAAGATCTGAGACGACCCTGAACGACAAATTTGTACCACTGATCACTTAAAAAATCTTGATAAAGTTGAAACTTGAAAGGGTATTGTGGTAAATTTATTTCTGCAAAATAATAATTGTCGAAGGACACAGAATTCGAAGAAGTTTTCTTTTCTTTTCTTCTTTTTGCTAAATCCGAAGAAGTTTTTTGTTATCTGCACAAACTAATTTTTTAAATTTTTGTCATAACTTTTATTTAGGATATCTTTTGCCAGGAAGACTGAAAAGATCGAAGGGGAGACGCCACAAAGTAAAACAGATTTTAATGAATTACATATTGTTATTATGATATTTATTTTTACTTACTAATTTTTTTTAAAGATGTGAACGTAATTTCATTTACATCCTTAATTTTATGTCATATTCAATATTGGGGGTCCTACATTTAGCGCCCTCTGATCTTCAAACAAAACAAGTATAGCTTTAATGGATAACAGCATTTAATTCTCGCCAATATAATCAAAATAATATTTTCTCACCTTCCATATTTATTATTGTTTAAAAGCTATGGAACGTCATATTAAATTATTTTTGATAAACATGTTATAAAACTTTTAATTAATCTAAAGTACTATAAAACTTAGGAGGATTATTGTGTTGTGCCACATGTAGAAAAAGTGAATCATATGGAACATGTTATTATTTTCCATATCAAATTTTATCATGACATTTCATTCACTTGTTATAAAATCTTTTAGTAATTAACTTATTTATATAAGATTTAATTATAATTCTCCAATAAAACTTTTAATAGGTTTAAAGTAGAGTGCGTCTATGCATAGTGGATAATAAAGTGAGTCTCTCTTTTTATTTTGAAGTGCGTCTCCTTTTCAGTGATCCGTTAATGTGATATTTGAATTGTAAACAATAGAATGTGGCTAGGACTCTGCGATAATGTTTAACTATTCTTTTTATAATTAAGTGGCGAGAATCATCTTGTTTGAGATATATATATATATATATTAGATTATTTTTAGCCAAACATTATACATGTCCCGTCTCAAAATATTAAATTAAAATAAACAAAGGCAAAGCACCCCCATGGTTATTCGCATTTAACTTGTTTGGGTGCTCATCGGTACAGTGAAATCCTCACTGTTCAAATTCATATTTTATATTTAAAATTTTCAACTATCCAATAAAGGTAACCTAGTTGATAATGAGTTTACATATAACTTATAAGATTATAAATTTAAATCTCACAATTGATATAAAAATTTTATTGGTAAACAACTTGTAAATACTTCTATAAGCATTATTAAACCCTAAAGGCATGTCTGAATCCTGATGAGACCTCGTGATCCAACTCTACTAAATTTTTTGTGACCAAAAAAGAAATTTCAACTAATTTATATTTTTTTTTGAAAAAAATGATAGTTAAAAATTTCTTTTTATTTTTTTTTTATGCATTAAAATAATTCATTTAAAAAAAAGTAAAAGTTAAGCTTCTAGATTAGATTTAAATGGTACTTAGGGATTCAGTTAGGGTACTTTTAAAAGTGATGAATTCAAATCTGAATTAGACAGTCTGGATTTAATTCTATTAAACTAGCAATTTTTTAACAAAAAAAATCATTACTTGAAAATCATTATTTGATTCTAGATGTACAAATATAATAGTTTAAGGGGATTGTGTAAAGAAAGTCTAGTCATTTTGGCATAAAAGAATAATTCTGGCACGAATATTTTCTCACTTTTGATCGTCATTTTCAATTACAGGTGGGGATTCAATGGCATCTAATCATCACACAAACTTATCAAATCCTGATTATAAGATAGTGAAACACATTATGATTGACATAGAGGACTTCAAGCAACCAGAAGATCTGAACGCAACCAAATGCAGCATCTACAAAGTCCCACCCGTCTTTCGAACTTTGAAAGAACCTGAATCTGCCTACACTCCTCAGTTGGTCTCAATAGGACCCCTTCACTATGGCCAAAAAGAGCTA
>QFDD01010824.1:0-11066 GCA_006871305.1 Vachellia collinsii
AAATTTTCCCTAATGAAGCTAAATATCTCATTAATCATTACTCTTCTGATTCAATTTTTTCATTAAAATGGGTCTGATATTAAAGACCAAAAGAGTATTTCATATCTCATCAATCACACTACGTAAACTTCGATAAAAACAACTTCACATATGTAAATATTTGGTCAATCTACTAGTCACCACCACACCAAGCATTCACATCATGTCCTTAGAAAAATCTCATCTATTTCATCAACTTTTATAATTCGTCGAGTATGTTTGACAACCACTTCTGAAAAGCACTTTTACATAAGTTGAGATAAAACTCTCTCGCGAATTCACATCAGATTGTGTGAAATCACTTTTCAAAAACTATTCCCAGACATATTTTAAACCTCCAATTTGCCTTGGTATTCATAGTTCTAGATAGGACACTCATATCACCCTTCGTTGGCATTTTAAACCCTTTCATCATCTTTGCACAGCATTTGTACGGTTCCAACAATTCCATTACCTCCTTTAGGTGACAACAGCAACCTCGAGCTATACTCGTTTACAAACTTCGGGTCTGAACTATCCAACTCTGCATCAATTAGCAATAAGATGTTTTACAGATATAAGCTACTTTAATTAGAACAGCAAATGGCAATTAGATTGCAAAGAGAGTAATGCTTGCCTTCATTTGTCATTGACTCCATCATTGTCATATAACGCTTGAGTTTACCCTGGCTTTCCTTCTCTTAGCCTTTTGGCATTAATTCTGCACAAAATCCTGGAAACACAGAGAAAACCTACATAAAACAACCACCAGTTAGTTATGATCAAAGTTAAGTCCCAAATAATTACATAGGAACCAAACATTCATTATATATATATATATATATATGCATGTGTATAACCTGGGCAAGAGGAGCCATTTTAAGCATATTCTGAAAGTTCTCATACATTATTCTCAAGGTGCATTTCCCTTCTGATAGCTTTTGAAGCAGTTCAGGCTGCTGGTCGATAGGAACGACTTCATGGATTTTGTCCTTAAGCTAAGACAAGTCACCCATTCCTGGTTGAGCAGCCATTTGACATGATCAAAGATACAACAATATTAACATAATATTAAACATCTGTGACCTATTGATTAAAGATAATAATGCTTTTTCCTTAGAAGGGTGAAAATATGTAGCATAGGGGCATGACTTAACCGTAGGTATGTATCTAATAGACGACTGACAACTGATTTAACATCAAAACTTCACACTCATCCATGCGTTCTCCGGTTCCAATGAATATGACTGGACTCTTTATTGCTGCGACACTGCACAAACAGATTAGTAGGATTAAGTATTTAAACCACAACATAATAGACAAACAATCACTTTAGAGACGGCCGTATGATATTAATGCTAGATGTCTTTCAATTAAGTGTACAAAAATTTCCCTCTTATGGAGAAATGATTCAGGAAGGTACTTCATGATGCTGCACCTTCCCATCAGCAAAACTAGTTCTCCACACCGCTTATTCATAGTTGCAAAACTGAAATAGAAACACATAATACAGCCGTTATGGAACCACTTACGCACTTAGAGCTCCACTACCCTTTGCATGGCCTTCCATTTTGGTCACAATTACGGGTCCAACGGCAACACTTTGTTTAAATGCTAGGGCCTGATCAAATGCGGCCCGACCTGCTATCCATAACAAATATAACAAGATCCGGTTTCTGAAAAATGCAAGAAAATATATTAGCAATTGTTTAGCATTGCGCAACCATACAAATCCAGACAACGTAACAACATATACCGTTGCTTCTGAAACTTGACGCATTTCTTCAAAAAGACAAGCTTCTTGTCCGTGTCTTCCACTGGTGGCAGCAATTATAAGATTGTAGTTTTCTTTCTTGAATCTTTCCACGCCTTCCACAGCAATTTTTACAGTATCTGACTCTTTAAAATCATTTTGCCTTCCACTGGTGGCTGCAATTATAAGATTCTAGTTTTCGTTGCATTTTGCTTAAAATTGATCAAAAGCACAAATCTGAATGTATCTTGTTACGGGTACTTAGTAGGTAAAATGCTTATATAAGTACCCTTTTACTCTCTACAGATGGCTTGACTCAATGAAATGATTTAGTTTTACATATTATACTATTTTTCCTGGATTAGTTTACATGGTATCATAGTCAGGTTCCAAGAACGGTTTCCCTTTAAAGACAGCCTCCCCCCGACTAAGTGGGAGTGAGCAATGAAACAAAGAAAATGTTCCTTTTTGATGATTTTAACATAGGGTTTCAAAGCCCTAATCATCTGCCCAATGGGAGTCATAATACTGATCAGCCACGTGTTCAAGGGAATATTGGTGTTAATGATGACTGTGACAAAAATAATCAGCCACAAGGCCTTGAAGAACCTGCTCAGGAGGATGAAAACCGCAGGAGGGAAACACATGTGCCTACTACACCTTGCACCAGACCGGGTAGAGAAAGGAGACCACCTATCTGGGCTAAGGACTATCATTGCAATCTTGCAGCAACATAAGATGGAGACACCAAAGGGTAAATGTCTGTATCCCATGCATGATTATGTTACCTATGACAAGACGTCCCATTCACACGTGTTTCCTATGCTCAAGTAAAAGGGAAGAAACCCATGGGTATATAAAATAAAGTATAAAGCAAATGGAGATGTAGATAAAGCAAGATTGGTAGTAAAGGGGTATACTAAACAAGACGATATAGATTATCATCAAAACTTTTCACTTGTAATAAAAATGATCAGTATTAAGATTGTGCTTAAATGGGCTGCCATAAATGGATGGAATTTGTACCATATAGATGTACATAATGCTTTTTTGCAAGGTGACTTAAATGAGAAAGTTTACATGACTATGATCTAAGGGTTTGAGAGCAAGGGGGAGATTATGGTGTCTAAACTAAATAAGTCATCATATAGACTTAAATAAGCCTCAAAGCAATGGAATCACAAGCTGTCACAAGCACTATTCCAAAAGGTTTCAAGCAAAGTAAGGGTTTGTTTGGGAAGCAATAAAACCTAGGTTTCAAACCTTGGTTTTACAGAATCCGAGGTAAGTATGTGAGAGAGTTTTGTCTCCGCTTGCGTGAAATTGCTTTTGAGAATTGATTGGTAAACAAACCCTAAGTATAATTACTCTCTTTTCTCTAAAACTTACGATGATAGAATGGTGCTTGTGCTGGTTTTATATGGATGATTTATTAATCTCCAAGTTTAAAATGTCATGCCCAACCTTAATATTTTAAGATAAATCATAAAAATGCATGATAACAATTGAAAATAAAACGAGAGAAAATAATAGTCCCTCCTCCACTTTTTATAAGATCCCAAAATTTGAATTGGTTTGATTCTTTTTATAAAATCCCATTCGGAGTTGTCCCAACATTAAATGCATTTTTACATATTTTACCCCAAATTAAATTATATTCTCTCTTCTAATCTTTTTTCATACATTCTTTTTCTGACAACTAATTCTTTTTCTTACTTACTCCTTATAAATGAGGGGACACATCTTGCATATTTACTACTTCTACCTGATGAAAGAGAATGAGAGTACTGAATTGAACGAAAGAGGAGAGTAAAAGATTTGGTTGGGACCACTAATAAAAAAGTAACGGTGGTTTATCTTAACCAACGGAGTGATATTTTTCCCCATTTGGCAGAGTGTGTGGTCACTTTTGGGCTCAAATAAAGTTCATAGTACCCAATGCATTTTTGAAAAAAGTTGGTATTTTTGCACCATGACCCTATTTATTAAGATGGGGATTAGAGTTTAAATTACGCTCTGTAATATAAAAGCTAGTTGTTTTGTGTTAAGGAAGTTAAATACATTTTTAAAATTATTTATATTCATCGTTTTTCTTGAAACTAATTTATCTGATATGGAAACTGATATACTGACTAATTATATACATTAATAAATACTTTTTAATAGTATATTTATTTTCCTTAACATTTTCAACAAAAGTCAACTGACTGTTATATTAAAGATGGGAGGTAATATTATTTTATATTTTCATTATTTAAAATAGGTTTTATAACTAGCCCTTGCCATTTTCTTCATCACTGATTGAGTAAAACAAATACGTTGATGATGATGATCTTGTATTCTTATTATGCACATCCAAGAAGATTCTTACAATCATTGTTGATGCAAAATATAAAACCACATTGTTACATGTGATGCACAAGCAATCCCAGATTAAAATCGCATTGCTGATGACTCCCATAAGAGTAGGATAATTTTAAAAACGATCTAGGTCCTGATTAACTTCCTCTTTCACAACAGATTTGTTAAAAATAAAATTAAAAAAATTGTTTGAAAATGTTTTTCTGCTCCTAAGTACTACGAAAAAATCAAAACATATTTTTTATATTGTTATTTTTTGTTCCACAAAATTAGAGAAAAAAATGAAGGATATTATATTTTTATCAAAGGAAGTCATATGAATATAAGAAATCATTGTTTCACTCTTCAGACATTTTTAAAAAAAACTGGTTTAAAAAGATTTTTAATTCTTTTTTTGTTTTCAAAAAATGCTCTAAAGAATTACTTTCTATAATTGTTCCAATAATTTAAAAAAATAGAGAATACGATGAAAGTTTCTAGAGCTGTAAATAATGTGTCAAATATTATTGATGACTTCTATCAGAACGTGTACACTAGATATTTTTGTCTGGCGAAATCTTCTGCTAACGGAATAACATTTGAAGAATTATTCCTACCTCGTAACCTTCCTTGAACAAGGAGTACTGTGTGAATTGACTTGTGTCAAAATTTACAAGTGAAACAAATGAAAGAATACGCAGGCAAAACGGTTCGTTTCGGCTGCGCAATACCAACAAAATTCCATCCATCGTATCTGAGAGAAATGTTTCCATAGCAGTTGAATTTCCAGCAGTTTTAGGAATAATGAGAATCAAAATCTAGCCTCATTCGGTAAACCCCATGGGATTGGGAGTACTACAGGTTATCTTTTAGCCACTTCATAGCTCCATTTGCGACCGACCTGAAATTCCAAAACTACTTTCTAGTCAACTCAAAAGTATTTTTCAATGTGGTGTGGAACATTAGTAACTCAACCTATTTAAGAAGAAAGTAAAATTTGAATCATTTTGGGAATTTGTGCCACATTAGAATATTTTGTTGGCTAAAATAGCCTTCTTTCTGGAACTTCCTTAAAAAGAGGAAACCAATGGTTCAGCATACTTGGTAATGAAGTTGGACCTGAAGTTTCCAATTTATGAACTACCAATCTATATAAAAATGATGACAGAACTATTACCCAGCGAAATTCTTTACTTTCTGCCATACGTCATCTTGGTCTTCTGACTGTTCAGTTTTTTCTTCAACCACTGTTGGACTTTCAGCACTTTGAGCTACAGACTCTTCAACCCTTCCCTCTGCAGAAGGTAAATATCATGGTCCACAATTCAAAAGACATCCATTTTTTAATAGTGTCAAGAAGATATCAAATGATAATAACTACATTCCCGTTGGACAAAAAATACATTATAGAAATGGCAAATAATAAAGCACCTACTGGAAGACTGAACGCTGGGACGGGGTTTTGAACGGCTACTCGTTTTGCTGCCTCGTGATGCAAGTTCTTCAAGCAACTCACGCTCCTTTAAACTGAAGATGCAGAGGCAATTTTGTATATATAGATTCACAGGATAGAAATAGGAAAATACATATAAGCAAGCATGCCCATGAATACACATTTAAAGAGGGAAAAAATGACATTTTTCCAAATTATCTGTTACCTGATACGTTTTGGTATTGTAACTTTGACTGTAAATAAGTGGTCACCACGTATAGATGGTTTGTTTAATTTTGGCACACCTTTCCTTTCAAGGACAAGGACATCTCCAGGTTGGGTACCTGGGGGAATTTGTAGTTCAGAAATGCCTTCAACTGTATTTACCTGTAGAGTGGTTAAATATTCAATTAATTGATGGATGACAGAAGGTAATACTTCAGCATAACCAAAGAAATCAGAAAATGCACAGGAATCAAATAGGAAGTAAATCTTCAATCCTACAATAAGACATGCAAAAAGACCTAGAGGTCAATTGGAAAACTGTATCCACGAAAGGCTCAAGTCCCAATACAAAAGATAGACAGGTATTTGGTTTATCATGAAAAGGTCAGATCATATAAAACTGCATAGATTCAGAAAGATTTTTTCCTTCGGACAAAACGAAATTTTGGGAATGCCAGGTTGGAGGTGGAGGAAGATCGACTTCATCATTTTCTGTTTCTGTTTTAGTGTGCTTCCCTCTGTGTCTTCTATGTCAGTTTTGTGTGAGTCCTCTTATATTGTAACTCTATTTCTCTTAATAATATATATTCAGAGTTCAATATCTAATATTCTGCTTGGGCTCTATCAGTTTCCTTCCCAAGGAGGGCAGGGCAGTCACTCATTTTACATCCAACGATGGATATATTACCACAATCCCAGAAGCGAAGACATGATATCTAGTTTTGGAAGAAAAACAATTGCAATAATAAAGCATGCACACGGAGAAAAAACCAATTTACCTTGACAACAACCCCTAGTATGGCATCCAAATAACTGATTGTTATCATTGAAGAGAGATTAATGCCATCTCTTTGAATTCCTGGAATCTCTTCCACTTCAAGATACACAAATAGATCACCAGCAGGACCCCTGCAATAACAAGACCGGCAGCTTCTTCTATGACATTTTCTTAGGTAATAATATCATATGAACTTACAAACACAGGCAACTCCGGTAATTTACCAAGTAAAAAATTTTCATGAAGAAAAAGACATTGGTTTTCTTTCCTATTCTACAGTTACAACCAAACTTGAAAAGCATAACATTTAAAAGATGAGATCCACAATACCTAACTGGTTGCCCAAAGACCGTAATAAAAAAGCTCGAAGATCATATCTAAATAACGAAACAACATACCCTCGAGGTCCAGCGTCACCCTCCCCAGCAACTCTCAGAATACTGCCTGAGCTAACCCCTGGAGGAATTTTCACTTTAATAATTTTCTTGACCCGAATACGTCCTTCACTATTACATTTTCGACATGATTCAGATATAACTTCACCATCCCCTCCACAGTTTGGACACACCGAAACCTAATAGAGAGATAAACCATACATTACTAATTTCAAGAAGAGAAAAGTGTAAGATTTCAACCACAAACAATATGGAATAAATTGAGCAGACGAGGATGAAGCAATATATGCAGCTGAAAGATGTACTGAAAAAATAGGGAGAGAGGAATGCACGATGAAACCAAGCAAAATATACTGTTGAAAGACTCAAGGACTTCCGTTGACCAGACAGAGACACTTGTGCAGCATATGAGATTGTTTCCCAGGAGCTAATAAAGCGCTCCAGTCTGGACACGATATATGAAGAATTATTTGTTCTCTCTTCACTTTAGTACTAAACAGAAAAGCAAGAGTTTTGTTTCGACATCCATCAAGAAAAACAAAATTACCTGTGAGAACAAACCGAAAGGTGTTTGTTCAGTCCTCATCACCTGACCCCTCCCACCACAAGTCGAACATATTCTCATCTTGGAGCCAATCTTAGCTCCAGTACCATTACAAGCCTCACACTTTTCCAAATGGGAAAGCTCAAATTCCCTTTCAGCTCCAAAAATTGCCTCAGAAAATTTCAACAAAATATCATAACTGTTGACATTGGATAGGAAGTCAATTCAAAATTCCAACAAACAAGCAATATAAAAAATGTCACAGAAATACAAATTGGCATAAAAGCACCAACCAAAGGCAACACATTTCAAGATTGGATGGTCCACTATAAATTTTTATAGATTGGGGACAACAAAATTAAAAGTATTGAAAGGTAAATAGCTGTATTTTTATTCATTTTAGTTATATATCTAAGTATTATGCTTTTTAAGTGATCTAAGTAACATCTTATCCCACACACGAGTAAATTTTACTCCATCGTTTATCTCCATTTGTGGGAAAGACTAATACGGCATATTTTCTGTGATTTATCACATTAAGTAATGAAATTTAATGTCACACAGATGATAGTTTAATGACACTTGCTTGTTATATAAATGTAGTAATGAGCATGCTAGCTTTTTCTAAGACCCCTCCCAATCCTTGATCCTCCCAGCTATCAAATCACAATTAATGTTCTAATCATAAAATTTATGAGAAATAAATTCAAAATATTCCCTTACCACAACAACAAGCCTTATCTCCTTACAAAATAAAATTCAAAATATTAAATACAACAAAAAAGATAACATTTGCATTTAGTTTTTTTTGGGTGAAACATTTGCCTTCAGTTTAGCATAGAGAGAAAAGAAAAATATGCTATATTCATCATTATAGCGTAAACCTTAATACATATATAAATATGTACAACTAGCCACAAATTCAGAAAAGTTATTCCAACTACAAATCCTAATTAAGAAATTTTTTGTCTTAACAATATAATCAATCATTTAAACTGCAGATATTTCAGAGGCTTATTAATGAGGACTTTCCACAATAAATAATCCTTAAAAAACAATTACCACTTACCACTTCTATTTTTAGCATACAAGAATGATTACTAAAAGCCCTTGAGTCTCACCTTGTAACTTTCTCAGATTCAGTCACTTCCCTTACCCCCAACCCACACAACATATTAAGGAAGGGAGAGGAATTGATATATATTAAACATCATAATCAACTTCGTTTTACACAGCAATCAGAGTACCTTATATGCAATGTGTAAGAAAAGACATAAATTGACAATTGGGCCAAAAGGCCCAGAAAGATGCAACCATAAAGAGCCTCAGATTGAAGAATAAATTAATAATAAATAAAAAGTGTCTCATGATATGTTTAAAGCAGCTAATGATAATTTTTCAGGAAAGATTACTCATAGGTCCCAAGTAAGAATGTTAATGCAAATAGGTCCCTCGATTTTGATTTAATACTAATAAGTCCCAAGGGATTTAATGTGTACAAGTCGACTAGTAAAGATGAAAGTTTGACTTGTAAACATTAATTTGTAAGTGACACAACTCAACTTGTACATATGAAAGATTGATTTGTAAATATTAAATCCCTTGGGCCCTATTATTATTAAATGAAATTCGGAGGACCTATTTGTATTTAATTTTCTTGCCTAGGACCTATAGGTAATGTTACTTTTTAAAACTTGACAGAACTTTGTAATCAATCATCCAACTCACTACATGGCTTACCGAATGTCTTCACCCTTAATAACAGTACTACGGCGGCGTGTTCCAAAACCAGTTGGATCCATGCCAGCAAAGCCACCCATACTTGGCCCGAAAAAGGTCTCGAACAAATCAAATGGATTAGTCTACAAGAACAGAGTCAATCCATTATAAATTTGACAACAGAAGAGAATCTAGGGGGAAAGACACGTCATATGGCATGATGTATTTCAATTTTGGCCCACAAAGACAACAACATGCATACAGGAATGTCAATGGAAAATTCTTCAGACAAGAAAAAGTTCTATCAACCTTTGTGCATGTACCAGCAGCTAATCATTGCATATTAAGCAGTGAAAGACCAAAAAAAAAGGTCATGTGAATACCGTATAAGCGTTTGATCCTCCTCCTACTGCACTCTTAACGCCAGCCTCTCCATATTGATCATACAAGGCCCTCTTCTTATCATCTGATAGCACCTGACAGTGTTGTACTTCAGAATTGAAAGGATAATAAAACTCAAACATGCAGGGAGGTCTAAATCCAATGGCATAATCAAGGCACACTCATTCATGGCTTTGTTTTGGTATAATGCAGCCATTTTTCAAAACGTTTACCAGCTACTGTACAACTATAGCACTTGAAAAATCCAACAAGAAATGTGTGGATCAGACTCTAGCCACCAATGCTTTGATGGCAGTGCCCTATGGTCCAGGCTTCATAACATGTTCTTCAGAAGGATTGACATGCCAATGGAGCAGCAAAAGACGAGTACAAAATTGTGAATATAATTCATCAGCAATTTAAGAGCATGGAAATTCATGTAAACAACATAATATCAATGTTGATAAGAACAAGTGGTTTTATTTTCACTGCTATCTATCGGTTGAAGATTAGAAAGAAAAGAATTTTACATAGCATGGGGGAGGTTTTCCAGTCACAAAGTCGCCTCATTTCACGTAACCAACAGAACCTTTTATATCTCAAGTAACTCAGCTTTGAGAACTAAAAAGAGTGTTAAATGTTTCTAATTCAATTTTACAAACTATAAATTACTGAAAAATCCTGAGCATCACTTTCCTAACCCTAGAGCCCAGGGGCATTTTAAATGAAACTGCTGCCATGTGACAAGTAGTCATACCAGTAAACCCGCCAAAGATAAAACATCATCACCATGAATACCTCATATTTCCTTATCAAACACTCAATCGCTTCTATAAGTGTTATTGAATGCATACTTCTTGAGTAAAGAACTACACAGGTATTCCAGTGCCTAACAGCGAGTTTAAATAAGCATCATTTTCGATGGCTTGTGAATCGCATGATGATATTGGTGCTTAAAAATTGAAAGAGGAAATAAATAACTCAAACAATCAACATTGTACTGTCCATGCATACCTCATATGCAGCACTGATTTCCTTGAACTTGTCAATAGCTCCAGGTTCCTTGTTCACATCAGGATGGTACTAAGGAGAGCACAATAATTTAAAAATTAGTCCAAGAATAATTAATTTTAGGCCGGCAACTCTAGTTCTAACAAGTAACAATGAAATTGAGGCGATTTCCACTTGCACATGCAGATCATTAAGAAGGTCAAGATAAACAAATAATCCGAACTTGCTCAGTAAAAAAGGTTTACCTGACGAGCTAACTTTCGATAAGCCGCCTTAATCTCCTTGTTAGTCGCGGATTTGGAGACTCCAAGAGTCGCATAATAGTCGCCAGAAGCAGCAATCGCCGTTCGGAAGCTCCTCGAGGAGGACTTACTATTTAATGTCAAAGAAGAAAAATGGGAAGGAGAATGGATGGAGATGAAGCTCTGATGAGTCCGAAGATGAACACTACCACATAAATAGGAGGAGGA
>QFDD01010825.1:0-10737 GCA_006871305.1 Vachellia collinsii
CTAACTGAAATTCGACGCAAAACTACCATCACATCATAGTATACAATTGACACTAAGCCATAAAGTTATTGACATTATATCCTTTTCATTATTATTATAAGAGGACATGCATAGATATATATATATTGACCCGTTTAATTATGATAAGTATATTTTTAGAAGTTATATAGTTAACATGATATTTTTTGTTTATTAATTTTCAGGTCGTTGGAGAAGTCGTAGTAGCCTTCAAAGTTATACTAAGAAGTTTTTTTTTTTTTAGGTGAACATACAATATGCACTAGTAATTTTTATTTATATATATAACAGTACAAGTTGATCGGTAAGGCCAAGTTGTTGGAGTTAAGTCATCAATAATATTTGCTTATATAAAACGTGGCGTATAATATAATCCTCTTTTCTTCACCGATATATCCACCCAAAACCACAAGAGAGAAACCTAAACAAGAGTAAGACACAAATAATTCAAAGAAAAAGAAAAAGAAATAAAAAGAAAAGTAGCCAAACGGTGCGCGCCCGCGTATATATATAAGTGGTAGTTGTAAACAGATAAACGGCCGAAATCTCTCACATAAGCCCATGAAACAGACCGGTTAAAAAATATAATACGCCTTCTCAATCCCTTAAATTATATATCATGCTTCATTATATATTTCCTTCATAATTAACACCACAAAGCATTGAGATTATATTCCAAACACAGATTGATCAGGATAATGGAGTCCGTCGTCTCTGAGCTAGAAGGAACGCTTCTGAAGGATTCTGATCCCTTCTCTTACTTCATGCTAGTGGCCTTCGAGTCGTCTGGTTTGATCCGTTTCGCTTTGCTGCTACTCCTATGGCCCGTGATTCTGCTTCTGGGATTGCTCCGTCTCGAGGACGTAGGGCTGAAGCTGATGATCTTCGTGGCCACCGCTGGAGTTTCTGAGGCGGAGATAGAGTCTGTGGCGAGGGCGGTGTTGCCCAAGTTCTTGATGGACGATCTCGATGTGGATGCGTGGAAGGTGTTTAGTTCGTACGATAAGAGAGTGGTGGTGACGAAGATGCCTAGGGTTATGGTGGAGAGGTTCGTCAAGGAGCATCTTCGTGCCGATGAAGTGATCGGAAGTGAGCTTTGGATTAGCCGGTTCGGGTTGGCCACCGGTTTGGTTCGAGGCGGTTCGCTTGATACTGTGTGTGAAAGGGTTGCTATGGTGTTCAAGGACGAGGCACCCACTTTGGGTCTGGGAAGAAGAACTGGTTCTTGTAGCTCCTTCTTGCAACTATGCAAGGTAATTAAGTTCAAACCAGTTTAATGAAATGAAACTGTTAGAAATTTTATAGATTAATTCTATTTTGCTACACGATAAGTAAGAGAGTTGACACATCATTCATATATATATGTTTGACACATGAACAGGAACAAATGCAACCGCCGGTAATGGCAGACCATAAGCACGACCGCGAGTTCCTCCGTCCTCTCCCGGTGATATTCCACGACGGCCGTTTGGTGAAGCGACCGACTCCTTCCACAGCCCTAATGATTCTCCTGTGGATGCCTTTGGGCATTATGCTCGCAACAATAAGAATCATGGTAGGCTTAATATTGCCGTTCTGGGCAGTTCCCTATATCTCAGGCCTCTTCGGTGGCAAGGTCATTGTCAAAGGAAAGCCACCGCCTCCCGTGGCTCCCGGAAACTCCGGTGTCCTCTTCGTTTGCACTCACCGAACCCTCATGGACCCCGTCGTTCTCTCTTCCGTCCTCCAACGCAAGATTCCGGCCGTCACGTACTCCATTTCCCGGCTATCAGAGATTCTCTCGCCGATCCCCACCGTGAGGCTCACGAGGACACGGCACGTAGATGCAGAGATGATAAAGCGTGAACTATCCAAAGGCGATTTAGTGGTGTGCCCTGAAGGAACGACTTGTCGCGAACCATTTCTTCTGAGGTTCAGTGCGCTGTTCGCCGAACTCACCGACAGGATAGTTCCAGTGGCGATGAACTACAGGGTCGGATTCTTCCATGCGACGACGGCGAGGGGTTGGAAAGGACTGGACCCGATTTTCTTCTTCATGAACCCGAGGCCGATGTACGAGGTGACGTTCTTGAACCAGTTGCCGGTGGAGGCGACATGCTCGGCGGGGAAGAACCCACACGACGTGGCGAACTATGTGCAGAGGATATTGGCGGCGACGTTAGGGTTCGAGTGCACCAACTTCACGAGGAAGGACAAGTACAGGGTTTTGGCCGGGAACGATGGTAATGTGTCTGCCTGTACGATGTCGTTGGCCGATAAAATTACCAAGTTGGCCAAAACGTTCGAGCCTTTATTACACTAGAAAATATATATGAGTTTGTTTGTACAATAAACTGTACCTAACCTTATATCAAGGGATATGTGTGTGATATTGTTAATGTTTTGATCATTTATTTATTTTTGGGTGGAATATCCAAGTATTGAATATGTTTGTTAATTTATTTTTGTATCATCTTCAAATTTATATGGATGAATTCTTATAATTTGTTGCGATGTGATTGTTATATTGTATTATTATTTTCATATATTTTTAAAAAATATTTTCTTAAAAAAATCAAAGCTTTCATTATTATTGATGTGTCACATTTTCTTACTGAAATTAGGCACTTTAGACTGCAAAGTTTGGTTTTTAACCCAGCCTATTCATACTTCATGAATATATGGTTTTATATTGATGATATATAGTATACCAGCTAATAATAATTAGTTACTAATGACAAGATTGTTATCTGCAAAAATGTGAAAGTTTTAAAGGGAAAAAAAATACTATAAGAAATTAATAATTAACTTCGAAGACATTTTGGGAGAAATTTATGCCACTGTCGATTTAAGATGGGAAGAGGGTGATAACATTCTTCAACAGTGGATCAAGGTTATAAGATCACGAGTTGAAGCAACTCATGACAGGATGTAACTTCATATCATAAACTCTTAATAGTATATTTTTATCAATAAATAGCTATTAAGAATACATAATTGAATAACTAAAATATAAAAATGATAATTAATTGATTAAAATATATTTAAAATTCAAATAATTGAAATTAAATGTATCATCATCCTAGTTTATTATACTCAATAACAAATTTTTTATGAAGTTTATATGTCACTGATTATAATCAAATCTAAAAAATTTAGCACTTGTCAGTTTAAGAGTAAATCGATACAATTTTACAAGATAAAAACGTAAAAAGATAAATTTGGTGAATAAACCTGTAAGTTTAACAAGTTTGCAGTTGTCATGAGTTTAATAATGAGTTGATGCATTTTTATAAGGTATAATTGTAAAAACAATAAATTCAGAGAGTCAACTTGCGAGTTTAACAACAATGACATGGATGTTCATATTTTAATTTGTGATAAATTAGAAAAAAGTGCGTGTCAAAAACAAAATATTCCTTGATAAAAAAACAAAATATTCCAATTAATGGTCAACATGTGTTATGTACATTAGTGTCCATTTATGTTCACAACTTCCATTCTCTTCACTGTAGCAACTTCAAAGGTCACCTTCATTTCTAGACGTCTTGGATCTGTATCTTACATCTAAATATAATAAATAAGTATTATAAGTATTTTCTTGATGATTCTGTTTATAATGCACTTTTAACATGCTTCACCGAAAAAGAAATCTCAAACATTACTGCGCCTTATTAAAGTTTAGAGCTTTACAATTTTACCTATTTTAATTTATATGCTTGAATGAGAAGTCCAGAAAAATAACACAATAAATTAGGATAAAAGATTTGTGGGGCAAAAATGAAGGTGAAGTACGTAGGTGGTTTCTTGTGAGACATGGATGTACCAAATTCCCTTTTTTTTTAATACAAATCGAAAGTTACATTAATTACAAAACTGGTTACACGTGACCCCTGCATCCTATAGTGCCTAGAGAGGAGGCAATTAAACAGTAACATCATTTCATTAAAGTTAGGGACTCCACTCACATTTGGCTCCTTCAAACAATCATTCTTTTTAAAATTGACAACCATGATCCAGATTTTAGGGTTAAAGGATAACATCCACGTACCAAATTTTAAATAATGTATAACATTGTTTCATTAAAGTTTGGGAGAGTCACATTTGGCTCCTTCAAATAATCACTCTTTTAAAGTTAACACTTATAACTATGGTAGGTTCATTAGACTGAAGATCATATTCCATTCAGCCTCTATTTCAGTTGACTTGGAAAGAAATGGAGGGGTGAAGGGTAACATTTTGATGAGCTTCATTTGAAAAAAAAAAAAAAACATGGTAATATATGTTCCATATTTTATTTGTAACTAGTAGACATAATTATATTATTCCTTTTAATATCATTTTTTTTTCTTTTTACAAAAAACATGGTTGAAAGTTTTTTATCATTTCTGTCTTTCTTCTTCCGCTTCTTTTTCTTAAAATTTTATAACCTGATTCAGAATTGTGTGCAGATTCATATGGCTAGTTCAGAATATGAAAATCTTTTTAAGATTATAAGATTTGGGAATGCATGACCGTTGACCCATTAGTCTTCATATCTAGACATATCTCTTCAAATTGGTTTGAATTATAAATATATGAATTGGCTCGTGCGTTGATTTGATAAAGATAAATTATGTCCATGATCATTTGGGTTTCCTAAAACATCATCAAGGGAATAATTAAAACTAAATAATTAATTACACAACGTTTTAAAGCACGTTTATATAACAACTAAATATTTACTAATCTTAATCTTTAATCTTACTAGCTTACACATATCTACATTTCATGACGGTGTTGGCGCAGAGTTTGATTAGGATTGGTTTAATTTTCAGAAAATTAAATTAGTTGTCTTTCGCTGTAAGAGAGTAGATCTCCCTAAACTTAAGATTCAGATAATTTATGAGCACGAAATCTTTTATGAATTGCTTCAAGTAATCCATAGAACATTGATTTGATTTGAGGTTCAAGCACACATTTTTAAATCAAGTCAAATTTAAATAGAAGAATAATTATCTTAAACACGCACACACACATTTATAATTCATTTTAGTATTGTTGATATGTAGTTCAAATATCAAAATTTTTGTTTGCCGCTATTATGCGTGAGTGTGTGTGTCTGTGTCTGTGTCTGTGTGTGATAGTTGTATTTCATTTCACAGAATTTAAAGTCAGGCCCATTTTCTGTTGATTTTTTAATGTAATTCATTAATCAATATTTTTGTAGTCTTATTTATAAATATCTTTTAATATATTTTACACAGATAAAAAAATATTAAATTTTATTAATTCTGTTTTAAAATTCAACAATTTTTTAACATTAGTTATATTTAATATTTACTATAACACATAATTTAAACAAAGTCAATACATAATAAAGGAAGAGTTAAATTGTATATTAGTATAAACAATTAATAATATAACTTGTAAATATGATTTAAATAAAGCTTTTTTCCCTTTATGCTATAAATACAAGAGGAGTATATGATTTACAGGAGGACTTAATCTAATCAAGTGTGGCCCAATAAAGGAATAGGCAAATCACGTCCTCTTTTTAGATAATGTAATTTATGTTTGAACATATTTTTATAAAAAATCAGTTTGACAAGAACCTATTTAAATAACATTAAAAAGTTAGCTTTATAAGGTTTAAATATTAAAAAAAAGTTAAAAGTTAGAAAAAAAATTGCCTCAACTTCAAACTACTAATATGTACGGTTACATGACATGAAGATTATTTCTCCTGTCATACTCATGCTTGCCTCCATTTTTATATATCTAGACATCATTATTGCGCTTCATGATTATTCTTGTATCTTATATTGCTTGATTTTTTATGGAGAGATCATATATATATATATATATATTTCTAAATTAAGTTGTTAGATTTATAAATTGATATATAATTTAATAATATAAAAAATATTTCAAGATGTATTTTATAATTAAGTAATTTATTTAATATTTTTTAATATTTTAAAAAAAATTTAATTAATTCTTATATTAAAGGAGCTTATAGTGTGTGTGTGTGTGTGTGTGTTGTCGGCTTGTGGACCAATCTGATGGTTCCGCCAAAAATGATCAGCTACTTCTTAAGGTCATTAGGTTGGAAACACGTTAACATGTATCAAAAACCTTCACTTTAATTAATGGAAACAGCTCTGTAGCTGCTTCTGTCAAAATCTTAGTTTTGACATGGTGAAACTAGTGACTTTTTAAACACATTTCCAAATCACATGTAGAATTATAGTGAATACCCTGATCCAGCAGACCTTGGTGCTCTAATGATGCAGCATTATAATGTTACCTTCTGTCTTGAAGAGAAGTTAAATAACTAATTTATAGATATCAAGCAAATTAGTTAATTATTTATAATAAATGCGTATTAATTTTTTAAAATACTATTTTTAATTATGTATGTTGAAACCATCTAATGAGAATCTTTTTATAATGTACAATTAATATGATATTTTGAGAGGACTATAAATTTACAAGGTGAAGTAAATTGATGTTTATATTCAAAAACAAAGTAAACTTGCTGTCTAATACTCTTAGATTTGATATCATAGGAGGTAGTAATATACAAGTTTGTGGCAAGATACTTCAAAGCAAAAAGCTTGATTTTACAGGCAACGAAAGTAGCACCACAACTTACTTGGCCCACACCTTATTTTTGCGTATCTAAACCTTTCATTTACCAGGACATTATCATATTTGCCAAAAGTCAAAAACCTCTTCTCACTTCAATCTATACACAAATGC
Source organism: Vachellia collinsii (assembly GCA_006871305.1). Lineage (NCBI taxonomy): Eukaryota > Viridiplantae > Streptophyta > Magnoliopsida > Fabales > Fabaceae > Vachellia > Vachellia collinsii. The sequence goes on from QFDD01010825.1 coordinate 6,742, forward strand.
CAAAAACTAAACCCATAATTTGTTATTTGTGAAATTAATCTAAGAATCAATCAAGCATAGTGGTCCTGCAGAGAGTAACATGATATGCTCTCGAGTTTAGATATTGCGAGTAACAACAGTTTCTCTTCTTTATTGATGCCTGTGTCTGGGAAGGCATAGCCAAAAGCTTACTTGTCAGCAAGAGAGTATGTATCTAAAATAAGGATAAATAGACTTAGCATATAATGAATAAACATATTATAAAAAACATAGGCTTGATACTTAGCCAACTGAACTTATCTGAGAACTTTTCTCTATTGACTTGTAATGCAAGTTAAATGCTTTGATTATTGTAATGATAGGTCTGGCCAATTGAAAAGTATTATTATGACAGCTAAATAGCACCCCACTATAAATAATTCTATTATCACAATGCATCTCAGCATTGTCGGGGGAACCGACAATATTGGAAGCTCAATCCAATTTTGTATACTCATCCGAGATATCAGCAATCAACTTCGAGACAGAACTCCCTTTGAACTGCACACACCAAACAGAGCAAAAGAAAATCAAACAAAAGCGTGATTGTGCCAACGTATGCTGTGCATTGTGAGGACAGATGGTAACATGTATTTTTCAAAAGATTTTTAACTTTTTTTTCAAGTCGGGTTTTGTCCAACAGGAGCCATATAGCATGATAAATCAAGAAATTTTTTTTGTTCAATACATTGATTCTGGATTATTTTATAAAATAAACAAACAACAATAGCAGTTTTAATCTCTTGAAAAAGGGTATCAGAGATTTAAACCACGAGAAAATAATTTATTTAATTCTTTTAGCAACGAAAGAGTAGTGTTCATTATTCTATCTTCTGAGTATAGTATATACAAAAAGAACTAAACATCTGATCTTAGAGCTGAGAGATCATCCTATCCTGTCATCAGGGCATCGAAGAAATTGTAATCCATTTTTAAGCAATGGTAGCTAAGTAATATAGTCGACATAATTTAATACTCCACATCTTTAAATAAATTAAAAATCAGTTTCAACAAGATCAGACCTTGGCACAGTCCCATATGCTCTGTTGCTTGTCTAAGAGCTCTAGCAAAAGCTTTGAAAGTTGCCTCAATAATAGGATGAGAGTTTTGCCCAGCAAGCTGTGTGAAAAATATTAAAGACTGAAGATTAAAAAGAAAGCATTCATTCAACAACAACAACAACAAGCCTTATCCCAAATACCTAAAGATTGTCACTCATGGTAAATTTTGGTCTTCCATCTTAATCTTCAAATCACTTCTAAATCGTCTCTTATCCAATTTCCAGTGCATATATTCTATCTTACTCAAGAGAAAACCATTCGATTCTAAGTTCCTTCTCCATGACTCAAGTTTAATATGATATCTACGTTCAACATCCTTATTCATTCACTTAAAAACATTTTGAAATTGGGAAATAAATCATCTAAAGTTTCTAGTCAGTAGAATATGCAAAAACCAGAAGCAATAATGCAGGAAAAACAGAAAGATTGAGTTGATAAATCAATGCATTTATAATATATGAAATAAAATGAAATATCTTCTCAGTCATATATGACATAATTGCAAAGAAGTTTAACAGGATATCTATAAACTTCAAGTTTATATATTTTATATTGATGCATTTATAATAGCCACATGAGATGATTAAAATCGAAGTTCTATGCATTAATACCTGTCGAATGTGAAGGGTCATACCGGAAGTATTCACTAGAGACTGGAAAAAATGTTCCACCAACTACAAAGAAGGAAGTCCAGAGAATGTGTCAGAATTAAACGAGATTAACACATAAGGCAAAATAAATAAGTAACACAAATATAACTGTTAAAAACAAATTTGTACCTAGTTCAAGCTTTATATTAAACCAACAATTTAGTGGGCTGTCAATTTGAAGCTAAGCCATTGTGGTCGTTGACTGAAAGAAAACTTTAAAAAATGAAATAATAAGAGATGTGAACAACCTGAGTGTCATATGTTCCAACTCTCTCTGTGGGTATATCCAAATTATAACTAAGATGTGGTCGACCAGATAAATCCTGACAATGATAAGGGCAAATTGCTATTGTAAATCATAAATTAAATTATTTGTGAAGCTTATGAATGAGATAACATTTTGGTTGAATGTAATAGAATTATGTACTGGAACGATTAGGATTAATCAGACTGAGAATATTAGATCATGAAACTCCCGTTGTGCTAGAGTCAGGGAACTTTTATTTAACATGTTAAAGTTACGACATTAGCATTTTCATAGTCCATTTAGCGTAAGGTATCGGAGTAGTCCGCTTCACACTATTTTCCTCCCCAACCATAAAAAAAAAGTATATCCAACTTACCAACGAGACATGTATTAATGCTTCGTCAAGTGGAGCAGAAAAGTCACCAAACCGATATATACCTTTCCTATCACCAAGAGCTTGAAGCATGGCCTGTAAATGAAGTAACATAAAAACATTAATTTCAATACGATGGTAGATGACTGCAGATTCAGGGAGTCTAAGCTATATGCACAAATACCCATGGTTTTACGCTTAGAGGCCAAATGCATGGATGGATGAAACCAAATGTATAAATAAACTTGTGCAGTGGTCTTGCAAGATCTTCATTATAAGATGATGAACCAGCAAGAGCTTGAACATAGGATGGCAGATTAGAGATATGAGATTGTCTTTGATAGTCAAGACAATAGTTAGTTGGTTAGTCACTCTTGGGTCTATAAATATAAATATAGGGCCTTAGCATTACGATTAGTGTGTGGGATTGTGAGATCCTCACCACAGAGGGGGAGGATAACTTGGGTCTCTCACCTCAAAAATACTCAAAAACTTGGGGTTAGTGTTTTCAAGTTGATCATTTGTATTGTTGTAATGCCAATTATGGCTGGTAATTCTCTTGTGAGAAGTTCATAGATTTTCTTCAGTTTTGATACGTTCACAACAGAAATTTAGAGTTTAAAAAAGAAGCCTTACTACAGAGGTCAAGTAATTAAATCAAGTAGTATCTCACTCAAATTTCATGCTGAAATGTTGCAAGGTTCATTTATCCTATTCCTAATCAAAAGATAAGAACTGTTAAAAAAACATATCTATTGGATCAAAAATAAATTTGAATTTGGCATGTAGCCAGTACCGTTCCAATAGCAAGAGCAACATCTTCATTCGTGTGATGATCATCGATGTGAATGTCACCAGTTGCCCTCACGTGCACATCGAACAGCCCATGCGAAGAAAGTTGCTGAACAATCAACTTATGATCAGATGATGACAAATAGGCACTTTCCATTTAACACTGGTAATTAATCTGAACCGAATTGTGCTATTTCGTCAACTGATTTCTGCTTACATTGAGCTTATGGATTTATATATCAAGTGACTTAGTCACTAATCACACTAATATGACCTGATGTGTATAGTGCTGACGACCTGACGTGTAATATAATTATCCCAATACCATTAGGTCCACCTTCTCTATATAAATCACAAATGGACATCCCCTTCAATCCAACACTGTAGACATTGAAACAAAAGAAAAATACAAACTACACAAAAATCCAAATCACTTACATCTAGCATATGATCTAGGAACGGAATTCCAGTAGCACTATCAGCAACTCCGGAACCATCCAGGTTTATTTTGACTGATACATTAGTTTCTTTTGTGATCCTCTTCACCTCTCCGATTCGCGTAGTTCCTGAAGATGATCATCAAACAGGCTTACAAAATCATCTGTTTTTGAGCAATTGAATTTGAAATAATCTGGAGAAGAAAATCAGAGTTTGGGACAGATTTGAATCAACTGAGGAAGTCTTTACAGACGAACCTTTGTGTTCCACCCAACCTGCAGAAGAGAGAGTTGAGAGGGTCCATTCGAATGAGATTACAGTGATTTACCGAAGAGATGGAACGGTGGAAACAGATCGAAGTGGGAGAAAGACTTCTCGGAAAAACCGAAACCCTAGATTGAGGAAGCAGAAATGAAG
>QFDD01010828.1:0-11049 GCA_006871305.1 Vachellia collinsii
GAAGAGCATTCTTACATAATTAATCCTCACGTTTCTCATTATCACTTTGATTTTAATAACCAGTTAATTTCATTTCCCACATGGTTACAGTGTAGTTTGTTCCATTCTCAGTGTCATCAAAGTCACATGTACTTTTAGCTTTTCTTATAATTGTTGGACTTTTCCCCAGCAAGTGCTACACACACCCCCTCACATCACACCCGCGTACTGCTCTTGTCCTTCCTATGATCAGTTAAATCCTTAAGGATGAACGCGGCTTCTTTTGATGCCCAATTACAAAGACAGATCAATTAAGCACTGTTTCTTGTTGGCTTCTTCTTCACTTGTAAATTCCAGTTACTAACCCAATGATATCTGTACAGGGCTTCTATTCATGCGAGCTGAGTTGTATAAGAACCAGAGAGTCACGAAGGAAGAAGCCATGCAGGATCAGCGGCAGAAGCTGTTTGATAAAATGCCAAAGTGGGAAGATTTCAGACTCAGAGGAAGAAAAGGGTGGGACAGTGAAGCTGAGGATGTTAATTGCTGGTGGGGGGATTGGAGGGCTTGTTTTGGCTCTTGCAGCAAAGGAAAGAGGATATGATGTGAAGGTTTTTGAGAAAGATTTGAGTGCTGTAAGAGGTGAAGGAATGCATCGTGGGCCGATTCAACTTCTGAGTAGTGCTTTAGCTGTGTTGAAAGCCATAGATGAGAAGGTTGCAGAGCAGATATTAGAAGCTGGTTGTGTCACAGGAAATAGGATTAATGGCCTCGCTGATGGTTTAACTGGGGAATGGTATGCTTGTTTCTACTCTCAAATCTGTTTATTCTTACCTTAGGACACTTACCTGATCATGAAAGTTTCGTTTCATTAGATGGTATATTACTCAGATCAGTGGGTGTGAACATGATTGGAGGAGGAAACAGCCACATACATGGCTTGGGGGATTATCATATTGAATGAATCTTTTCTTTCCTTCTTTTATACTGGTTATCCTCCTCGTTAACATATTGCTGGGCTTTCAATAATTTAAATTATCACTTTTTTTTTTTGCCGGAAATTTAAATTATCACTTGAACATTATAGCTATATAAAGTATGTCTATATTCATAATGAACATAGTTGGAGTGGCATCTATTAAAGAGAAAATGGTGAGAAATCATTTTAGGTGGTTTGGACACATTCAAAGAAGGCTATTGGATATGTCAGTAAATAGGATAAATCAAACAATATGGAGTCTTTTGTACAAGAAGACCGAGTAGAACACTCAATGAAATTATAGAGCTAAACCTTTTAATTAATAATCTATCCAAAGATTTATTCGTTAATAGAGCATAATGGCACTGTCCAATCCATGTAACCGACTCTACCTAGTGGAATAATACTTATTGTTGTTATTGGTGGTGGTGTAAACTATGTCAATGTTATTGTACATGCTTGGTTTTTGGAGTACTTTGTTCTTACCAATTTTTTGGGATGTTCTTATATTTAGCCTAGATCATCTTGGAAGATGATTTTAGGAAACTGGGTAGATGAATTGCATCTGAAGATTTAAGTCCTTGATAGGATGTTGTTCTTCCAATTTCAGGTTTACCAAGTTTGATCTTTTGACTCCTGCTTTGAAGAAAAGGCTTCCTCTTACCACAGTCATATATAGAATGACACTGCAAGATATATTAGTGAACACAGTTGGGCCAAACATACTTAGAAACAAATCTAAAGTTGTGGATTTTATTCAAGAACCTAACAAGGTCTGAGATTCTTCCCAAAAATAAAAAAATAAAAGCTATTTTCCGATTTCTAAACACAGCAGTATATTGATAATTGTTTACTCATCATCAGGTTAGAGTGGTCCTTGAAAATGGACAGCACTTTGATGGTGATATTTTAATAGGGGCAGATGGAATATGGTCAGAAGTAATTTACAGTATCCTTGATTCCCTTGCTTTTTAATTTGTTTACAAATAAGTTTGCTTTCGACATTGCTTTTAGAAATCTCTGTTTGTTCATCTTCTTAGGTGCGTTCAAAGCTCTTTGGAAAGCAAGAAGCAAAATACTCTGGCTTCACATGCTACAGTGGATTAACAAGCTATGTGCCACCGTATATAGATACTATCGGGTACGTAATTCACTCCTGACAGCATTTTTTAAGACAGTTAAATTTCTTAACGCCAAAAAGGTTGAGAAATTTCAGGGTTGGAACTTATAGCAATAGCAGCTGCTAATAAAGCAAAAATCTATAAGCTATAAGTTCCTTTTACTCGTGGGTACCGCATCAGTGATTTCTTTCAATAAACACTTGTCCATATATGACTCAGTTATATTAAAAGAATTTGATAGCAAACCCTGTATTAACTACATTCAGATTCTGTTCTACAGTAAATAGATATGGAAAGAACATTAATGTGAAAATTGATGACTTAACAGTTTCTTGTGTTAACTACAAAAACGAAGTTATTATTCAGTCAAGATGGCTATAATATTACGGAAATAAACAAACAAATCCGAAATTTGAAGCTTAAAATCCAAGAGCAGCTTTTACCTTCAACAAATATCCATATCTGTCATTCTTGGTTTTGCTAATTTGGAGTTCGTTTTGATTTGAAGGTATCGGGTATTCTTGGGCTTTAACCAGTATTTTGTTGCATCAGATGTTGGCAATGGGAAGATGCAGTGGTATGCTTTCCATGGAGAGCCTCCTTCATGCACCGGTTTCCTAGGAGGTAAATTTGAACTTCTTGCAGGCATAGAATTGATAATATATTTTCGGAAGTGCTGTGTTGTAAAATTGAACTTAGTTTAACCAATTTCATGTAGAAATTGATTTGCCTAAGTGGGTGTAGGTAAAAAGAAGAGGCTTCAGGATTTATTTGGGAAGTGGTGTGATGAAGTGATCACGCTCATATCAGAAACACCAGAACATATGATTCTTCAAAGGGATATTTATGACAGAGACATTATCAACACTTGGGGAATTGGTAGAGTCACCCTATTAGGTGATGCGATCCATCCCATGCAACCAAATCTCGGTCAAGGGGGATGTATGGCAATAGAGGTTTGTCATCTTTAATTTTCAGCTCCAAAATATTTTCTTGAATATCTTTGGTAGTAAGTTAAGAAGATGAGCCTTAGAGCAACAATAAGGTTTTTGTCATATGACCAGTTGGTTACAAGTTTAAATCCTGAAAACAACCTCTCCGCTTGCGGAGGTAAGGCTGCATATATCTATCCTTTCTCAAACTCCACCCGATGAGAACCTTATGCACTGGGTTGTCATTTGATAGTAAAATAATCATTAGAAGGGACCAAGTCTACAAATGGATGCAGATTATGTTTATCACATAAAGTCATGTAAACATGTTAAACACACTTTAAAATGAATCTCACCTCCGATATAGTTACACTTGTGTTATTCTCAAATTTATTCTGTCCAAGTATGCATGATTCTTTGGCTTTGGAGGAATAAATTGAATGACATCAGCAGTGAACTTGATGTGATTTTTCCCTGTAATATTATCTCCATTTTTTGGGAACTTTACGTGAATCCTTAACTACTTAAGACAATACGTTTCAGTTCTCTTACCACTGTTAATTATGGTTCATTTAGCCCAAGCAGCAACCCTATTCTTATACAGATTACCTCTTTAACTGCATATATAACAAAGCTGCAGGAATTGAATATGGAAAACATCTATGTTAAATCTTCTACTGTTTGCAATCGCATTTTCAGGATTGTTACCAGCTTATTCTCGAGCTCGATAAAGTTGCTAAACATGGTTTTGATGATGGCAAGCCTTATGAAGTTGTCTCTGCCCTCAGAAGGTATCTTGTTTGGTTCCCTTGAAGGAAATCGTAATATGAACAGTGTGCATGTGCACGCACGTGTGTATTTGCGTATGTGTCTAGGAATCTGAATGAGTGTAAACTAGCATGATGTTTAGGATCTTGGTTTGATGATTATAAGTTATTGAAAAGAAAGAACATAACTGCTATTGACAGCTTCAGATTTAGCGGTGTGAGCTGAGATCCCATGGTTTTCTTATATAATATGAATAGAAATGATATATTCAAACCAGCCTATTAAAAGCAGATAAATATTTACTTGAATTCTTTGTGTTGAGATCTGACAATGATGACCTCCCTATGACCCCATGTTGAATAGCAATTAGCCAGATCTTCCTTTGTGAGCCAATAATAACAGAATATATCATTAGCTAGATCTTTTTTTTTTGGTGAATCCCTATTAGCTAGACCTTTGAAAATGTAAACTTCATAATTAATGAGTCCCACAATAAGAAGATTCCAACAACTATATAATAATACATTTGCTTTGTGTTTTGAGCACGAACTTTTAAAATAAGTGCTTTCAACTAACCAACAGAGGTTGGTTCACTTGGTAAGGGGTTGGTTTAATTTATAAACTCAAAAAGTTGTAAGTTTAAATCTCATTGATGATGTGAGACCTTGGTGCGGAATCTGCAAATACCTTAATAAAAAAGAGCTTGAAACATGCTTTAACCTTGGTGAAACCCCATGACCCAACTCATACAAAAACGCATTCAACCATTTTGGTGTTAGGATGAAGATAAGGTGTAGTGTACTAAACACCTCATTGAATTCCAGGAACTGCGCTTGAACCACTTGACTCGTATCAGTTGCACTATAAAGGAAATTTTGTTGGGAGAATGTAAATTTAACAGATTGATCTGTGTTTAGATACGAGAAGAAGAGGATGTCAAGGGTTAAGATCGTACACACAGCAAGCAGGATGGCATCAAAAGTGGTAGCCAATTACAAACCTTATATTGAGTTCAAATCTGGGCGATTATCAGTATGTTCTGTCTCCCAACTTCATTATTAATTGCTCAAATTTGTTTCTTCTTCTCAGTTTTAACCCTTTGGTTGGTTCCATTGTTGTGGATAATTAATTAGCAGAATGTAGCAGTAACACATCCGGGTATTCATGTGGCTCGAGCTGTTTTGCAGTTAGTTTTTCCTCATTTTATTGATTGGATGATTGGAGGTCATGGGTAAGATATAGAGTTTCTTGTGATCTGAAAAATCTTTCATCTTTCCAGCCAGGTTTGATTATTCATGTTCATCCTTATTCTGCAGGTTGTGGTGAATGGAGCAAGCATTATTCAGGCATGCAGGAAAGTGAAACATGTTAGTGAAGTCATATAATATATATATATATATATATAGATAGATAGACAGATAGATATATATATATATATAGAGAGAGAGAGAGAGCAAGTATGTGTGTGTGAGAGACACAGCGGGGGGGACGGGGGGGGGAGGGGGAATCAGAGGAAAGAGAGTCCTGCACACAGAGAGGCGCTATAATGTGGGTTGGGGGGGGGGGATCCTCTGTTAATTGTTAAACTCTCAGGCCCAAGAGCACATGAAGCTAGATCCAATCAAATATGTATAGAATAAATTTTTTTTTAAGTTGAAATTACCGGATCGAACAATGAGGCTCAATTCCTGCAGGTGTATAAACCATATTAAAAAAAAAAAATCTGAAGTCTAATTTTCTTAAAAATATTAAAGCCTATTTTGGGTATTTAGAATATTAAAACAACAAAACAAATTTTGTATTGTAGTGCTGTTTTTTCTCCACACACACCAGCTTGAATTTTAGAAGACTTTGATTTGAAAACAATATGTGACTTTTAGGCACAACATGAGTAAATAGGACGCTTTATTTGACTTTAGATTTAAAAATAATAATAAAATGTGGAAAGCACTAAAGACCAAACCAAAAAAGGCCACGTCCCTTATCCTCTTATCCACATGCCCAAACACCACATGGATGGCCTTGCAACCTCAATTTCCTCATGAAAATTATATTAATCACATTTTATTTTCTGTTGTCTTTATTTTTTTTAAAAAAAACAGAGAGAGAGTATACAGATGGTGTCCAATGAAGGATGAATTATACAAACTTCCCCAGAGAATTTTTAAAACTACACCAAAACATTCATAAGTCTTGTATGGAAATAAGGAATGAATTTTATATACTTTTAGTACATTAAAATTATTTTAAAAAAAAAGAAAAAGTCAATTCATTTTCCAGATAGTGTACACGTTTTGAAAATACATGAGAGGAAACGTGAATAGTTTAACCAAAATTAACAAAGGAAAAAAAATATAATTTAACTTTTCATCTCATGAGAATGAGAAGTTATTGGTTATGTTTGTCATTTTGATAAAAAATTACATTAATGTAAGTCAAAATAAAATTTATTTCATATACTTACCTTATAGACTATAAATCGTGTTTAAAAAGTAGTTTCTACTATTAATCTAAATAAATCAATTATTTACAAGTTATCAACAATTTTTTTTTGGTCGTTTTTCACCTAGATGAAGGAACTCACACATCCATCACACTCACAAAAAGTTGAGCTCACAATATTGCTTAAACAAAAACTTAAAGAGGTTTTTGATGCCAGTTAAGTTAAAATGTTTCAACATATTGTCTTTAATTCTAAATATAAAACATTATTTGTATAATAAATTATATTACAAATGAGGTTCTATATTTAGATTTGGTGAAGTATTTTTTTTTTTTTAATTCCAAATTTGAGGAGTTCTTTGTGACATGGACATATATGCTTTATGATGGCTTTCCTTGTTAAAAATCCAAAAGTGATTTCAGTACCAACCATGTTTTTTTCTTCTTAAAAAAAGGCATTCTTTTTGAGTTTTTTCTCTTTCTTGTTAAAAGTACCTTTCCATTAAAAATTAAGAAATTATCACCAAAAAAATATTAAGAAATTATCCCTAAAAAATAATATGGAAAAATTGGAAAAAAAAAATGCCTCATGTTGAAAATTTTAGTTTGAGAATGATTTGAATCAAAGTATCAATATCACTATAAAAAAAAGTATTAATATACTTCGTGTACACTATTTATGTAGTACCAATATTTTCTGCGTGTGAAATTTTATGATGTTATTAACGGTGGAAAATTTTCAATGAGAGAGACTTTTCCTTAATATTTTCAAATTCTTTTAATAAAAAAATCTGAGATTACTTAACGCAGAATCAATTATTGGATGCCTTTCGCAGTGAGGAAACCTTTTTCACATTTCTCTCTCCTCCTTATAAATATTAAATACACTGTAGGAGAGAATTGTTTTTTTTTTTTATTCAATGAGAGAATTGTTTTTAGAGAAAATTACGCTAGGCTCCCACCATAATTCAAAATACAAAAAAAAAAAAAATTCTTGTAAGTAAGTTTATTGTAATCCTACCAAAACGTATGTACCCGGAAAAACGGGTTGGGCCTACGGGCCCATGAGGATGTTGAAAGAGCATCTACTACCATGAACTAGAGATACGATGGCAATGCTAAATCTAACTTTTTACTCATAAAGCTATGCACAAGAAGATGATAAGAACTTAGCAGAACTTAACCTGCTGTTACAAAACCATAAAAAATAAGGGAAAATAACAATAAAATCTGTGTAAAGAATTTTAAGATTAAATAATCCTACAAAATCGTATAAATATTTTTAAATCTTGTAAAATTGTTAATGCACTAAAATATAGTTGTGACTAACAACCACATTTCATTTCAGTACGTGAAGTTATTAACGAGACCTAACAATAAATACATGATTTAATTGGATTGTTTAATCATAAAATGAACCCATCATAATTATCCTAAATAATAACAAAAGCAAACATCAAACGTAAATAATAATAATAATAAACATTCAGCTAAGATTAGCGGTGAGCAGGCTAACATCAGCCCAAGCCATCATTCCTCCACGTTCAATAATTATTTGCATTGTATATGTTAAAATTTACCACATATTAAATTCAAATGAAATTATGTGGAGAAAAATTAGGTTGCTCATTGAAGGCGCGCGCGCGAGCATATATATATATATATATATATATTCTTTAATCCTAACTATGGATAATAGATACAAGACGCATTTAGATTGATGTAGAAAATATTTTTCAACGTAATTTATAATTTATGAGATAAGTATATAAAAAAAATTTTATCTTTTATCTTGACTTACATGAATATAATTTTGTAACGTTATAGCAAATGACCATGTATAAATTTTTTTTTTTAATGAGGTGGGTGTCTGTGAGATAAGGAGAATTACTTGTTCTTATCTTCATATTCCTCCTGTGAGATAGCATTATGATTCATTGAATCACATCAGTAAATATCTCTTCCACATGCATAGAAGGAACAGATGCGAAACGTGTCGAGTTTTGTTATTATACTAACTCCACTTTTTGATATAAAAGTCAATTGATTTTTATTAGAAGATTAAAAAAATTAATTAACTAATATGTTTATTATTTTTCAAATTAATTTATCTGACATATAAATTAATATATAACATAATAATAGATATAAATATTTTAAAATATATATTATAATTAACTAATTTATTTATTTTCTTTATCTTCTAAAAAAGTTAATTTGTAAACTATATTTGATTCTTAATATAAGAGTTAGTTGACTTTTATTGAATAGGTTAAAGAAATTAAATGCATTGCTTAAATATATTTATCTTCATTTTTTTCTCTAAAATAATTTATTAACTTATAAACTGAAATATAAATTAATTATATATAAATAAATATTTTTAAATAGTGTGTTTTTAATGGTTGAGGCAGTGTGTGCATATGTTGGAAGCATTTTGACAACCATATTTTATTTTTTGTTATTTGTTAGGTATAAGCAAAAAAATTGATGTCGCTTTCACAATATATGTCCACTTATAACTTTGGCTTGTGAGAATTAACCACAAAATACAATTCTGATGAGTGATGATGCGATAGACCCCTTGATTTGATTGTGACAAAGATGGCAATGGCATGTCTCTGCCTGTCCATTCTTGTTTGTTTGTTTTTTTCGGCCATTTAATTTATGCATATATGAATTTGTATCCCTAATATTGAAGTAATTAAAGACCTTTATTTACCTTTTTTTTAAGAAAAATAAATTTGTAATTTCTCCTCAAAACATTATATTGTGATTTGATGATTAGTATTCCTTGAGGGAGTCTCAATTGAGAGGATGCAAATCCCTGAATCAATATTGTATGCAATATTCTTATTTTAATAAAATTTCACATTTTTAAGGTATTTTTGTGTATTATCATAAACAATCATATTAATGTATATATACACTATTAATGTTTTTTATGTATATTTTTTCATAGTCAAAGGTGAATTGAATTTGAGATGAATATTTCATATCTATTATTCAATATCAAACATGTTGCCCAAAGAGATCCATCATAGGAAGGAAACAAACAAAAGAAACACAAAGTTAAAACAAGGGATCCATGTGGGCACAAGCTTTCTTCCTTGTGAGAATATAAAACCCGAAATCCTCCAAAAATAATGTCAACAATCTTAATCAACACCAACATTGTTACACCATAGAAAACTATTTGTACTTGTATGTTACAGTAATGTTATCATCGATTTTTAATATAAGAGTTAGTTTTTTTTGGAAAGATTAAAAAGATAAATAAATTATTTAATTATGGTATATATTTTGAAATAATTATATGTATCATTAGATTATATATTAGTTTATAAATCAGTAAATTAATTTAAAGAAAAATAATAAATATATCAGTTAATTAATTTTCTTAATCTTCCCAAAAAATTCACTTATTTTTTCTAATAAAGATTTGAGGTAATATATATAAAAATCACAATCCTTATCGAACCAGTTGAGACACTTGTTTATAATTTAATGGCCACATGATGGTCCAATTGTGATGAAATTAATTGTGAATAACTTAATATATTTTGAAGAATGAATATTAAAAATAATAAATAATTTTTATAAAAATATAAAATAAAATATTTAAATTCAAATAACAGTAACATAATGGTAAAATCAGACAATGTTCATTTTAACCCCATAACTTTCATTCAGAATGTACATACATACAGATGCAAGCATTTTTTTTTTGTTTGTCTTTTTGTTTTTACCTTCTTCTTGTGATGACTAAATACAAATATGCATAAATTATCAGTTAAGAAACATGAATTATAATTTTAAAAAAATGTTACGGGTTTTTTAATTAAAATCTGCTGCCTCTTGTCACAAATACACGGGTTAGATAAGGGGTTTATGTTAATTCGAAATATAATATTTTAATTTACTTTAAATAGAATCTAAATTAAATCTAAGTAAAATATCATAATTTAGATTCAGGCATTCGATTTGAACAAATCTTTTTTTTTTTAATGGATATCACGTAAACCCTAAACAAAACTCCAAATTAAATGTTTTTAAATAAAAAGTTATATCAAATTCAATCTTGTTTAACTAAATATATATAAAATTCAAAATTATAATAATCAAAGTGAATATCATTTAGCACGTTCAATTTTGAGTTTTAGGTAGAGTTTACTTTCAAATTTTCTTTTTAAATATAGAGGTAATTTGATCTTTTAACAACATTAAAAAATTTCTAATAAAGCATCTTAACCTTATTAGGAATTTGTTTAAATCGAAAGCGTGAATCTAAATTTTGATATTTCAAATGAATCTAATTAGGATTCTCCCTTCACTTTACCTCCCAAAATTTAATATTTTGAAAGTTTTCACCAAAAATATCTTTATTAATTGCATATAGTAAAAGATCTCATGATCAGCAGACAGGGGTATACTTTAAGGAAATTAACTCACCTTTGTTACAAGTAATTAATTTAATTAGTTTCTTCAATATCTAGAAATCAGTTAATTAATACTTATATTAATAACTTGAGGTAATATGTCATTATTATCCTCATTAATTTACTTTGAGGAGGTAAAGTAGTATCCAGCACATTAATATCATTGCTTAGTTGTATCTAACTCTGTAATATTATTTATGGCACATTCAACCCCTTAATGTTTTTTTTTTCTGATGCTGCTAGCATCCTATACTATTTATAGTGATTACGCACCATAAACTACAAATAAAATCAACATACAAAATGTAACTAAAAAATAATATTAGGGGTTGATGGATATACAACTGTGCTGGCAAATAAAACATCCCTTCCTAAAACTTTTTCCCTCT
>QFDD01010834.1:0-12228 GCA_006871305.1 Vachellia collinsii
CCCTAAACAAATTTTAGTTACCTCTGAAAAAATTGCAATTGGAGACTTTTAAACGAAGTAAATGATACTAAAATAGCGTAGACATCAATTAATTACACACCAAATCTCCTTTTCTCTTTTTCTTTTTAAAATGCATTATGATATTGTTAATATTTATTTACAAATAGTGATAATATTACAATGAGTGATTGACGCTGTACAAAAAAAAATTGTGGAGCAATGGAACATATAAATTTTCAAATTAATACAATATTACCAAATGGTACCCAAAAAAAAATTGGTTACTGTGACTTGAGATTTAATTTTTTTTTTCCTTTTTGGTTAGGCCTAATGTTGACTCGATATTGTTTGGAAGTATTCCTAAAAGAGCATTCATCACTTTAAATATTTATATTTTGTGATTAAAAAAAATTGGCATTCTAAGTGTGAGTTACCAACTAGGTATTATATTTGTTAATCGGAAAAAAAAAATTAAGGTATCTCAGCTTGTCCTAACGCTTTGGAGGTTGAATCTCCATCAACATTGGGAAATATTACATCAGCCATAAAACATTTTGTATGAATTAGATTGCTCCACAATATTTGATCTTGTTACAATACTTTTAGGAATTGCCTTTTTTAACCCTGTATATAAAAAACGGGTTAATATTATTATGAGTATTTTGACCGTTGCATCAAATTTTTAACGTTGACCGTTAAAGACTTAGATTTGAAGTTTAGGTAACATTAATGTCATTAAACATATTGATGAAAATCAAAAGCCATTAAAAGTAATTAAAAGTAATACACCGAAACCAAAACTCATTTGATCATTTTATTTTAAATGAATCTTATTTTTTATCCCTATAGTTAATAATGTTAACTCAAACGTTATATTTTGAAATTATATGATTCAAAACTAAAATTCAATCGAAACCATGAGAAACTACAATGACACTAACCGCGGAAACAATATATATAACACTATTTCCGATCTTTAATATTAGATGCAATTGATTTATGTTAAAAATATTAAAGAAACTGAATATACCACTTAAAAGTGTTTGTATTTATCATATTTCTCTAAATTTATTTGTTTAACTTCTAAACTGATATATAATCTAATTATACATATAAATAAATACTTTTATACATAACTTTGTTGACCTTCCTAACAAAAAGTCAACAGACTCTTATATTAATATTCATAGTTGGTATATAACTATTGGTCAAAAACCTTGCAACGATTTGGATTTAAATTGTGATACACTATTAGAGACAAAAAGTGTTGGCCAAGAATGGTAAGAAAGACATGAAGAAGTGGGAAGCAAATAAATTTGGATGATGTTGCTGGTGCAGCAGAAGGGAATGGATTCATGGGCACTGGAACAGAGCCAAACACATTTGCACCTATTGAGTTACTTGTGTTCAACACTGATGTGCTTGTACTGCAATCCAATTACAACACACAATTTTCAGACTTTTTTTTTAAATGCCAAAAGTAGTGTGAATTGCATAATAGATAATTGGGGGAATTATTATAAAGTCTCATGCAAAAGAATTAATATCAGAAAGATCCCAATAAGTTGTCAATGGGACATTTCTGATATTAATTCTCTTACATGAGACTTTATAGTAATTCCCCTAGATAATTTGTATTTAGAATTAACGAGTTCCAGAGATAGATATTCTTGAGAGAAATGGAGTCAAAGACGAGTCTTGATTTGGATAAATTTCAACATATAAAGTATGCAGAAACGAGTCGAGTGTAGAGGAAAGCGTTTTGGCTATATTTGGTAATAATTTCTGAAAAGCACTTTCACACAAGTCGAGACAAAACTCTCTCACATACTTACCTCGGATTGTGTGAAATCACTTTTCAAAAACTGTTCCAAAACGTCAAAGCCTAGTGTGAGGATTTGAGCGTGAGATTGTTGTGCAAGTTTCAGAGAACGATGATCAATTGAGAGTTGAAGCAAATCAAGGAGATGCAAATGTGAGTACAAGACAGTGGCAGAAGTGTAATAACGGCAAATTGGGAAGGTAAACGTCCTATGGAGAAGGAGAAGCACAAGAGCAGAATAATAGAAGTTTGAGTTTGCTGATTCAGAGCAAAGAACACCAAACTGAAGCTCTAGAATGTGCAATCTACTCAGCTTTTCATTGTTCATCGACTCAGTCACAGGGCTTGTTTGTCAAACTACTAGAATAACTTCTAGAATTATTTTTACACAAATCATGATAAAATTCCTCTTACATACCTAACTTGGATTACGTAGAATCACTTTCCAAAAGCTAATCCAAGCAAGCTATCGTCTGACTGCAAAAGGTCTAATTTGATTGCATGCTTTTCATGACATGTGCCAAAACAGACTCATGGACTCAACTTACAAAAATTTTTAAAAAAAAAAACGGATGGGAGAATGACAAAAAAAACCTTTAAAATTGTAAAATGACAAAATTAGAGTTTCAAATTTCCATAATCTCAAATCAAGATGCTGAACCAAATATTAATTTCAAAATATTAGCAAAAATACGACATTGCCCATGAATATTGAGTAAGTAATACGCATAAAAAATTTTGTTTTGAATTTGTTATCCCTTATTTGTTTTGAATTCAGATTAATAGTGTTTCATTAGAATGAAATTTTTTTTAGTGCTTTCCTCCCTCAATATTCATGGGCAATGTCATCTTTTCATTAACATTTCGAAATCCTTATTTGATTCAACGTCCTGATTTGGGATTATGAAAATTCAAAATCCTGATTTGTTCTTTTACAATTTTAAAGGTATTTTTTTAGGATTCTTCCTAAAATCCTTATTCTAAAAAGAAATAAATAAAATAGTAATCCTAAAAGGCAACATTTTTTTTAATCAAGCCAATAAAAGAAAACGAAACAAGAACGAATAGCGAATTCCTAATAATGGATTGTGAACTCAATACATTCAAAATATTGCTAACTATAAAAAAAATATTTTAAAAAGAAAAGGGAAAAGAATAGTTAAAATTGAATAATTAAGTTTTTGAAATATAATTTAAAATAAAAAAGAAAAAGAAATTTTAAAATTGAAGAATTAGTTTTTAAATTTGAGTGTTCAAAATGAATAACAAAAATTAAATTGAATTAATCTTGAAATTCTACATTTTCAAAACAATTTGTTTGTGCCATTGTCTGTAAAGGACTAAATTGATGAAAAAGGATCGAGCCACCAACAACATAAAAAGATTAAAATAAAGCTACTGCCTTTAATGTAGATAGATAAAGAGGAATTATATATGTGATGTAAGCTGAGAATACGGTAGATATTGATAGAAAATGAGAGAAAGAGAGATTTATGTGCTTTCAATGTGTTCAAAATGTTTACAAAAGAAAGTAGAGCAAAAATAAATAAATGGTCTTCGGCCTTAGTCGCCCTTTTGCCCTGCCTAATGATGCCTAAGAATCTAGATATAGTGGTCCCTCGATCTTCGGATTCCAACCGTCTGGTCTGACATTTGGTGAAAGCTGGCTACATATCTAACATCTGGGTGTAGCTCCATGTGTCCTTTGGGCATCAAACCATTGGACCTTTGAATGGATAATGTCTTTGGCTAGACTTGCAAACTGGAATGGCCCAAACCATTTTTCTGGACATACAATAGTCCCCTACTCTTTCTGCTTATGACACATAGACGGGAAGAGTATGGAGAAAGCTATTGCTTCACTTGTCACAGGTGAGGGTGACACTCGTGATGTGTCGTAATCTAGAGCTTGGCAGCGCCTTGAATCTGACGTCTGAGCTTGAATGTATGGACAGAATCATACCTTGAGAGCATAATGATGGTACGATGTGCTTGCTAGTGGGAAGTCACCATTTCTCGTAACATCTACGCTTCCAACTTCTCATTACTCGTCTACTAGTTCCTTGCTCTTCTTTTCCTTTTACCTTTTCATCCTCTGCTCGCATTCTTTTTCTTTAGACGATCTCGATTAGCACTTTCAATTTATCTACCAAAATGGTATTTGTAAAATTTGCATAACTCCCACCATCAATTATCATACTGCACTTCCTTTCTTATATATGACACCTGCTAGTATAAAATATATGCTCCCTTTGCTCATTGTCTATCTTCTTGTGGTTGCACATACAAGGAACGGATATTGACTAGATCTTCACCGATTGTTACTCCTTCAACATTAGATGCATCAATCAAGGAGGGCATGCCTTCATATTTATTCTCACTATTTGTATGTTCACTTTCATACTCTTCATTATCTTTAAGAATTATAGCTCTCTTGTTAGGACATTGTGTAGCAATATGTCCCTCTCCATGATATCTATAACATTTAAGAGAAGATGTTTTAGCGAAAGATAAAAAACATGAGTTAGATACCTTATTACCATCAAATCTAAACTTGGATTCCTCTTTGACCCTATGTGAATAAGACAATTCACCTTTGACATTAAAATCGTTCCACTTAGAGGTTGATTTAAAGTGCCTCCAATTAGAAGATGATGACTTAGATTGTTTGGCCTTCATTCTTTTCTCAACTCTTATAGCTTTATAAACAAGCTTTTTATCTACAAAAGTGTACATATCTACTTTGCCTTTGATTTTATGCTTAAATCCATCAAGAATCCTAATCATAAAGGCTACTTCATCTTCTTGTGTATAAGACAATTCACCTTTGACCTTAAAATCCTTCCACTTAGAGGTTGATTTAGAGTGGCTCCAATTAGAAGATGATGACTTAGATTGTTTAGCCTTCATTCTTTTCTCAATTCTAATAGCTTTATAAACAATCTCTTTATCTACAAAAGTGTATATATCTACTTTGCCTTTGATTTTATACTTAAATCCATCAAGAATCCTAGTCATAAAGGCTACTTCATCTTCTTGTACCCAGCTCTCATTTTGAGGCCATTAAGCTTATAAACATACTGCTCCACAGTCATAAACCCTTGGTTGAATAGTTTCACTTTTCTATTTAGTTTCCTATAATGGTAGCTAGGAACATATTTTTTTTGTATTACTTTTTTTAACTTCTCCCAAGTCTGAAGTAGATTTTCCCCTTTAAGATGCATTTTTACCTAAAGATCCTCCCACCAAATAAGGGTATAATCAGAAAATTGAAGGGAAGCTAATTTGATCTTTTTTTTTCAGGACAATCATCCATTTAAAAGATTTGTTCAAATTTCATTTCCTAATTAAGATAAACATCTGGGTTAGCACTGCCTTTGAAAGGGGGATATTTTATTTTTTGATCAAATATATCCACACCATGTTTAGAAGTTCATCTACTACTCTTAGTACTAGTTGACACAAATTTATCATTATGGTCCTCCTCATTTTGAATTGATTTACATACCTTTTAACTCCTCCATGTCTCTACTGAGTTAGGAAATTTCTGTATGTATGGTTGTCATAAATTCTTTGAACTTCAATACTTGTGGTAAGCTCTTTTGTACTTAACCTTAATCTGAAACATTAGTTTTGTGAAAAAAAAACAAAGAAAGAAGAAGAAGAAGAAGCAGAAAGTATTAATAAGGATCTCACCACTCTACGTACGTGTTTCACTCAAAATAATTTAAATAACACTCATGTTGCACATAGAATTGGCTTTTAACTTAATGAAATCTCTTACCTTTTTCCACTCAGCTTGTGCTTACAAGTGTTTGGAACCAAATTTCTTTGTGGCAATTTAAGACAATATAAGTGACACTAAGTAAGATAATTATGAAAATCTTGTAAAAATTTTAAATAGAATTGGAGATGAAACAAATCTAAAATTTTCAAGAAACAAGATTGAGCAAATTAAATATAAAAAAGATTGAAATAGGGGTTTTATATCAAAGGAATATAGAGATCAAATAAGAATAGTAATGTTTATCAAATTTTGCCTTTATCAGATTAAACCTCCTTTTAACTTCTTATTTTTTTTTGTGGTTCTCTCTTGCTTTCTTTCTTTCTCCCCTTTTTTTAATTCTCTCTCTCCACCTCTCTCTCTCTGATACCTTTTTTTTTTTCTTTCTTCCTCCTTTTCCTTCTTTCTGATGCCCTTTTTTTCCTTTCTCTTTTTCTTTCCGTTTTTTTATAGCTCTCTCCCTCTAAATTGCTAACCCTTTTACCCTTTGTATCACGTTGTCTTTTTCCCTCAATCTGAACTGTAACTCAAGAAGAGATAAAATGAATATTTTTTTTATTGTAAGAAAAACAACTAATGTAGTGTAAGATAATTAAAGCAAATATTCAGATGGCAAAACAACATACAAAATGGATCCACGTTTGGATCCGAATCAAACCTCTGAAGCTCCGTGAGTTGATTCTCCAATACCGACGCCCAAAAATTTAAACTAGTTCGGACCACTAGAAAATCTAGAGTCCAAATGGGGGTGGCACAGCAGAGCACCACATAAGAAGGAATATATAGAGAGAAAGGAGTAATCAGAAAACTTAACGACTGGGGTGTATTAAACTGATGGGTTGAGCTCCTATTTATAGGAGTAGGTTAGGGATATTTTGGGAACTCAAAATATCCATTACCACCATCAGTTGAGAGATTCCCTCAACCTCTCATTGGACTAAGTCAATTAAGAATATAAATAAATATGTTTATATTCATTTTGTAACTGATGGTAGATTATTTAAATGATATAAATTAAATTTCACTATTTAATTTATCTATTTAAACATCTTCTAGATAATTATCTAACTCACAGCTGAGTCAACAACCCATTTTTTATCTGATTAATTAAACATTTAATTAATCCATTAATCAGGAATTATTCAAATTTCCAAATTAATTGGTTGGTTCATCAAGGGCGGATTCAGACCCAAAATTCCAACATCTCCCACTCGCACTTGATGGACTGACCATCGTGTGCTCATTATATGTTTCTTGCTTCATACTTGGTGTCTGCCATGACCGCGTAGGCACGACGTCCTCAATTTGAGTGCTTGTGTACTAGAAGTCCCTTATACGGGATCAGAACACTAGGACACCCTGGATGTACCTGCAAGTAATATATATATGTTGCCTCGAATACCCTAGATTTACCCATACACAATGCTCATGGCATATTTAATCCCTCTCGAGTTAATTCTCGATTAACTTAGATTGCCTCCTAATGTGTGTAGTATCCACACAAGTTACTCATCTAACTAGTAAGGGATCGATCATAGACACCAGCACAACTGTGTATTTTAGAGTAAGTCTTTCTTTCAACTAGTCATTGGTCAAGGCTGACTTGGTCGCTTTCCTAGTATTTGACCTATTAGGTCGAATCATTCATGACCATAAGGTTCAAGCTAAAGTAGCTGTCACCAAGTTAGTCCTTCATAATGTCGTCAAAGTCCTAAGGGCATTGTGAAAGGTTTATTTCCTTTCTGGGACTCACCGTAATGGAACAGGGATTTTCCATCTACGTCCCTTACTGCGGATTTATTTATAAGCACATGCAGTATGAATTGCATGCTATGGCGTTCCTCTTAACTTGTAAGAGCGTATGTCGATTTTATCTCATTAACGCCATACAGACTTAAGTTCCAGGTACGCATAGTATCTGAACTAAAACTCTTCAACTCACAACTCATCATGACGTCTTTACAGTAGAGTTCTTTGCCTGGCTACAGGTTTCACGGATCACGCTTGTCCATGATTCGATCTATTCCATAGGCGACATTCATGAAGTGATTCTTCTTGACTATATTATAGTGATCACTTAATGTCTTATCTTCTATGTCCCATGTGAACATAGCAAGGCAGTTGCTCGTGTGTGAGAGCCAACCTTAACCTGTACGACATACTCGTCATTGTATACCTTACACATATACATGCATAATATGAATGCATTTATTTTATTCCTTAGATAAAAGAAGTTCAAGACCTTGATATTTTACATAAGTCCAAGTTCTCAACTTGTTTCTGAAATGAAACTTTATCTATGAGCTTTATAAGGGGATCTGCCAAAATTTGTGAGCAAATAAGGTGTTGAACTGTGTTGTCAACATTCTAGCAATCATGTCTCTCACAAAGAGATATCAAATTGTCTATGTATTCATTCTTGCTGTTTCAATAAGGGCTCCTTGCATAGGTAATTGCCGCTTGATTGTTTCGGCATTTCAAGGTTGAACCCTCCTTTCTACCATTTATTCCTAATCACTCTGGGAACTTCTTGAGCCACATGACCTTTTAATTGGTATAGAACACCGCATGTGTTCAGGTTCTATGAAGATAAAGACACATAAGTCTATTTCCTTTATTCAACAGGAACACCTCTCCTGAGATTAAAGATCGCGTGTCTAGCCCTTAGCCCACTCGGCATTTGGAGTACCCTTCCGTGCATAAGTTAATTCTGGATAATCTAACTCAAACTCCATGTTTGTCTAAGGTATCCCATGAACCTTTTCATAGCATCCTAATACTCATCGGGTTAGACCGGAAAAGGTTTTCAAGTTCGACCATCTACCACATATTTAGTCTTGCATGCAACGATATGGAAAAATTAAGCTACCATTGCACTTGAGTATCGAATTCTTTCATTTGATGTGTTTGATTCCTTTTACAAGACGCATATACTTACTTAGGTTGTATCTTTTGACTTCAGGGGTGTCTATGGTTTCACAGTACATTACATCAAGATGCTCCAAGATTTTGATATAACGAAGACATTAATCTCCTTGTGCGATCTTGATTTATCTGAGCTCTCAAGATATATACTGCTCTACCCATTTCAACATCTAGGAACAAATCCTTGATTGCATTAACTACCTCACAACTTATTTTAGCCAACAAAATGTCATCAAACCAAAAAGAAAATATCACATAGATTATCCTTGATTGGTTGAAGTGCATGTAGTGGTGTTCTTCAATCATCTCGAAGTTGATGAAGTTATCATTTAGTGAAACCTCATAAAATACTACTTAGATGATTCTTACTTTAAAGCTCTTAAATTGCTCTCAATAGACTTCTTCATCCAGTTTTCTTATTAAGAAATTAGTCTTTACATCTGTTTGATGTAACTTCAAGCCTAAGCTTGCTGTTCTAGGCTAAATTAGATTTTCGAAGTTAAAATACACAATACCTCTTGTTGTGTGTATCCCTTTAACCACAAAACATGCTTCAGGTTTACCAATTGATCTATCAACCTTTGCATTTGAGAACTCACATGCTTTCAATCGGTGATAGATAAACCACTTGCTGGTTTTGGTTAGTCTTGAAAAGAATCTATATCATTTTGCATGGCATTTTTTACCATTTTCTTTAGCAAGACATGTCAATGCTTCTCAGGCACTTCCAAGAATTTCATCATCTTCTGATGATAAAAGCATTAATCAATAGAACCTCACTCTATTTCTTCTCCGAGATGGATTTCACAGGAATCTCTTTCTATGTTTGGGTGATGACTTCATCTTGCATCTTCTTCCTTCTCGTGTTTTTTTTGTTTTGAATTCTTACCTTTTACCTCTTGTATCTTCTTGTGAATATAGCTCTCAACCTTCCCACTCGGATAAGTAGACTGAGGAATACTCATTAATTCCTCATCACCTTCATTCTCTCATAAAGAGAATCTATGTGATCAATGCTTTTCTGCCAAGAAATATGGTTTCCATGAACTTTGCATCCTCTGATTGTTTCGCAGTCACTGAACTGTCATCATTTTCACTAATGAAGACATATCACTTTTAAAGATTAGGATATCTTATCAAGATATATCTTTTTCATCTTAGCCCTTATTATCTTGTACTCATGGTATAGTTATGGATATAAGTTGATGACCCTCATGGTCAAATGTGATTGAGTTAGAGGGCACTTAGTTAAGCGTAAAGGCATAAGTGGTTGGTGCATCTCCCAACACTAAGTCGATAGTACCGCTTATGCCATCACTTGCTTAATCATGCTAAGGAGTATTTTGTTTCTCCTTTTCGAAAAAATTTTATCTTGGAGTATGTGGGGTTGTTAGTCACATAACAATCCCTTTTGTAATGTATTTTAGCCTTTGATAGATTTCAATGCCTTGATTTTAACTCATTCTTGACTAGATTAGCACAAGAACAAATAATCGTGGCCATATTACAGGAAACCCTTAGTAAAGGCAATACTGGACCCCATGTTATGCCCTCTTACTCATCTGGTTTTGCAGAGTATCATAGTACACTTATTGCATATGATATTTTGTTCTGGTTGTCTTTTTCAAAATGTTTCTTTGTCGTCTTTGCAGGCTTACTCAAGGGTGTCTTCCCTTTTTTTATCTCATTACCCAATAAATGCTCATTTAGTTAATATGATCATTTCTCTTGATCAATATGGGTATTTGCAAAATTGGAATCATTATTCGAAGACAAAGAATCATCTAAGACAAAAACATATTGAAAGATTAGTCCCACGATATTTCAACTAAAGAGATCATTGTCACATTTCTTTATCGGTTATCTAGAGCGTAGAGTAGATTGTACAATATTAGGATGGTCCATAGTGTGTATATGTTCCAATCCCTTGACTTGTACTCTTGCCCCGCTTCTTTTATGAAGCCACTTATTATTATTATTATTATTTTTTTATAGTAACCGATAATTTTAGCGAAACCCCCATTACGTCTTATATGGTTTGTTCACACTAAGTCCAAAATCCACAAAAGGATTATCTTTAGCCACACAGGCATAATGAGAAATGCCCAAAAAGTTTAGTACATTTCTTTGCATATGACAATTCTTAATTAAATTGTTATTTCTATTGCCAGAAACCATGCTCAACCTTCATTAGGTATAGCTTTTCTTCACATGCTTAATACTTTATTAGACTTAGGGTTGGGGAATGACTCCCCTTATCTCTTTAGTTAAGCACGTTAAGTTAATGGATCTCATTTCCTTAACCTTTCATTCTCAAGCTTGATATGGTGAATCGCATTACTAAAGCTCACAAGTGTACTCATTGTAAATGAGGTTCAATTTCGAGTGCTCCCACTCACTAAGAGTGTTCTTATTACAACATGCACTTGTCATTAGAAAGAACGTTGCTTGCCTATCTTATGTTCCCAATCTTGTTCGACACTATTCTCAAGTGTTGTCCAAGGTCTCAGTACTTGAGTGTCAAAACTGGATTGAGTTCATGCAGCTTTATGGCAAAAATGCCATTAAATTTATCTATCAAGGCCATTCTTATAGCCTAAGTATTATCGCTCAGATTGGTACGCATAGTTACAGACATGACACTAAGCGTGACATTCTGAGGACATTGTTCTTTCTTACTTTAGGTAGCAAATGTTTCACATTACCTTTGAGATTCTTCAACCTCTAAATGTTGAAGATTAGTTGGTAGGACATTCATGACATCTTATCCCTTCAGGATGTAACAAATTTCACGGCATCCAATTCCGTATCAATCTCTTGTTGAGTTCATTTCTTAAACTCATTCAAAATGAACTGGATTGACATAATTCAGTCACATAGACAATTATGCATTTTTGATGGGTATAAAATTCATACTTGTTCAAATGAGATTAAAGTCAATTGGATGATTAATTCACTAGTTTTGTGTTCAAGAGACAACTAGGTTGGCTCCTATCCCATTCATGCTAGTTAGTTTACCACCCTTTTAACTGTAACCAAACTTGAAACATCACCTTTAGGCTTCTAGAATACACATTCTTGAAGCTCCCACTCAAGCAAAGCAGTTATAAAACTTAATCAATAATTCAACATTTGTTAAACAAATAACTGCATAAATGTTTGCAAATAAAGAGAATTATATTCTTATCAAAAGAATTCTACTCAAAATTCTGCAAAAAAAAATATTCATTATTATTTCAAGTTTGGGTTTGAGCCACTCTCAAAACCCATTGGCTATTTGAACCAATACAGCTCTTTGTCATGGACTTTAAGCATATCTCATCTCCTCATTAACTTGTTAAAAAGCCAACGTCCATTTATCTGGAGCTTCACACCTCTATGCAATTAAGGTGATTCACACATATCCTTTAATTATATCACATGTGTTAGTGATTATGAAGAGGTTAATTCACAAGTCACTACTTCATCCACAATCTCATCATTATGGTTGAAGGCTTGTGAATTCTTATTATCACTAAATAAGTCTAGTTGCTGCAACAGGGCCAAATGTGTACATCGTTATGTATTCAGTCACTTCTGAACAGAGAATCTTTCAATGAAATATTAACACAATGTTTTCTAAGTGAAAAATTCTCAATAGCTTTAGTGTTATACCAAGTTATCAACACAACCAAAGAGACATTTAAGTCCAATTATA
>QFDD01010835.1:0-10182 GCA_006871305.1 Vachellia collinsii
TATTAAACTCAAAGTCTGGTACAAGGCTCAAGCCAATAAAGTCTAAAGAAAATAAAAGCTCCAAAAAACGAAAATAGAAGAAAATAAACAACAGCTTGAACAGCATAGAACTATCCACTGTTGAAACAAAAGGAAAAAAAACATGTTTTAAAATAAATGGATTATGGCCCGGTTTGGTTTCATGTTTTGGAAACAAAAGGGAAAAAAACATGTTTTAAAATTTATTTTCGATTATGTGTTCTAAGAAACAATAAAAATGTTAACTTTTGTTTTAAAAAAAAATAATAATAACATATTTTTGATGTCATTTTGTGTTCTGCAAAATTAGAGAAGAGGCAGAGACCATTATATTTCATTGAATACAACATGCTAAAAAAGGTTCCCTGTGTTCTTTCAGTTCCTCCTCTGACACCAATACCTTGTATTACGATGATGTAAAGGCAGCACATATGAAGAACAGTTCCCAGCACTTAAACCTTACACAAATGAAAACACTAAGGTTACCCAAAAGACCTTATGTTCCGGCTGTGCAAGTAATGAGATTTCTTTCTAGTAGGACAACGACATGCTTCCTTATCCTTACATTTGATATTTAAGTAAGACTTGTTGAAAGTTGGTTTGAGCTTAGAGCTACCCTTTAACCATTTTAGATACTTTTTCGAAAATAATAATTCAAATATATAAGTTTTTAATTTTTCATTTTCAAAATAAAATCAATCAGGCTCTTTGCCTTTTTCTTTTGATATCTGTTCCCAATATGGTGCCTAACGCAAAAAGCATCTGCGTTTTTGTGGCCAGCACAACGGATGTTGACCACCTCAAACATTCACTAAGAAGCCATAAGATTTGAAATGATGGGTCTAGGTTCTGTTTTTATTATACATCTTCCCGTGTTTAACCAATGGGAGGGGGAGTTGACTATAGTAAAAAGGATTGGCCCCTCACAATGCATTAAGTTAAAATTTAAATCTCCGTTAAGAGAGATATTCACATTTAGTGTTTGACAATATTGTAAATAAGATTATCTTCAATAAAATAATACTTACACTTAGGAGGAAAAAGTAATGGGTCTAGGTTCATTGCACTTGGCTAATTAATCTTAGGAAAGACTTCCAATTTATTTTGATTCACTATATTTATCATGCTAGTTATTGTGAGGGGCAGAAATGATCCCTCACTTTCAAATGTGAGATTTTTATTCAAGTCCTATAAATTGAAGCCCAAAATTTTAAACTTATTAGGCCTAACTATTAATCATCTTTCTGCTAAAAATTAGTTTAGTTTTAGAATAAAACCCAATCTTTTCAAAATCATGTTTTTGGATAAATGAGTTCTTAATGCACATATGACCTAATTAAAGAGTTGGCATTAGTCCTAAATGTAAATTTTCTTTCAATACTTGTCGTCACCAAAAGTCTTTTAGTGGTGACTTTCTATACTTTTAGCAGTGACAAAGTCAATTTTTTACGGAACCCATCCTGCATCACTAATACTCTCTCACTTTTTACCATGTCTCACATGTAAATAAAGTAGTTAAAACTATTAAATTTATTCTTAACTTCAAGTGATTATAATATTACCCTTATTAATTACCTCATTGTTATATGAAGTACCAGAGATATAGTATTAACTATTAATCTCTTACACTCAATTTATTCAGAAGAGCATCACTGAATGTTGTTGTGAAATATTTCATTGGCCTGGCATAATGACTTAGTAACAAAGCCTCCGCCATGGATGGCTACACGGCGAATCTCAACCTCATTGGAGCTAGCTAGCCAATCCTATAGGCCTGTCGCCCTATCCTCCTCCTGTGGTTCCCACCAACAAACTCATGATCTAGCAGCACCCAGAAGGGACCCCCCTTGCTCGTTAATTAATATCTGGGCCACTTTCTTACCCCTCTATCCTAAAGCCACGATAACCGGGGTCCGGGGACACTACTTCCTCCATCTAATCTTGTTCCCATTTTCCCCCCTTCTAAATTTTTGTCACTTCTTCAAGCCTCTCTATGGTTCATATCAACACTAGTCATCAATTTCTTTTTGTTAATGTGAACTTTCTTGTGTGGACGAAATCAATTTGAATCAAACAGACCACATTTATTTATCACCAAGTTTTTTCAGATGGGGTCAATTTTAATACAGAAATCAGCAGTGACGAGTTGTGTTACAAGCTGTTTATGGTAAGACGTGGTTTTCATGATCTTGACGCGTTTAAGAATTGCGATAAATAATAGAGCCTTGTAAGATTTGCAGCCTCAAACGTTCTCTATATTCTAAATTTAACAAGGAAACCAGTAATATCAAAGTGCCATCTCAGACCCATACAGAGAGTCCCAATTGCATTAACTGCATTCTGGTACAGGTTGTTTGCCTTGTGTCTTCTCTCTTATCTTCATTGGTGATCACAAGCTTATCCCACTATGTGGCATCTTAACAATTTGTCTGTTTGAGGTGATAATTTACTTCAGACGAGTCATGCCTAATTGGTTACTTCCAATATTGAAAAGGCAAATCAAATAGGTTCTGATATGATGGGACTATAAATTTTCTAATCAAGAAGGGAAATATTGAACATGTTTTCCTCTTCAGTAGCTGTCACCCTTTCTCCTGAAACTAGACAAATCATAGGGATTTTCATATGGCAGCTCAAGTTTCATTTCCACATTATGGAGAGAATCTATAACATATGTTTGCCAAATATAAAAGTTTAAGCTTTTAAGTAAAGTCTGACAATTATTTCTATCATAACCAGGCACCTTTCCCATGTATTGTAAGGAGTCTAAAACACAAGTCATATTGTTTATAAGATATGAATATAGTACAACATAGATTAAATGTTATATGTATTGTTTTAAATACATTTTCTTAAATAAATTTTTTTTTACCCTTGAAGTGCAAACTTGGCTAGATGGTCATAATAACTTTAGTAACATATTAACAGCCATTTAATTAAAGTTATTAAGTCAAAGCTTAAAAAGAATTACATTTTAAAATATAAAACTTATCGCAGTTACCAAGTTATACATGAATAGTGTGGTTCATTTACCAGACTCCACACAATGCTTGGTTAGAAGTGTCTTGCTTCCATGTTAATTGATGACAATGTTATCGCATGGGAAAATAATATGTATTATCATTAATTTTTCGTTTTAAGAATTTTTTAATGATAATTTCTTGTTATTAATCTGAAAAGGAAGAAATTTCTCCATGGGGAAAAAAACTGTTGATGAAGTGTCAATTTGGTCACTAGGACATGGCCCACCTACTTAACGTTGAGCATATTCCAAAAGTCTACTTATAGGGCTACACCTACATGAGCCAGACAGACATTCATCCTTCCTTGTTTTCCATGATCTGATTCTTGTTTTAACCATTGACTGCGTAACAGCTTCACACAAATTTCCATTAAATTTAGCTCCTTAAGAGCCAAGTGAGTTTTTCGTTGTTTATATTTTCTTGTCCCTTTTGTTCGCAAAAAAATTCTCATAATACTGAACTTCCTTACTTTCGTAGGATTCCAGAGTCTTTGTCTTCATCTTCTTCTTTCTCTGAAATTTATACTTGAAACTATGCTTAAAGATTCTGTACCTAAGGTTACCATAACATCAGCTGCTAACCGCAGCCTCCATCAGTTGCAGAGTTTGAACTCTGAGAACAAAAATAGTCACCTTCTTCATACTTCCTTTTCATCATACTTGGACAGAAATGGAGGAAATTTTGAGAAAAAGCTTGCAGATTCAAGTAAAAACTTCAACTCCTTTACCAGCAACAGAGAGGATGATCTTGTTCACGCAGGAAAAAAGAACGGAGAAGATGAAGAAATTGGGATATTTTCAGCTGATAAGTACTTCAATGGAGGAATGGAGGATAGTCAAAGAGTTTCAAACAACATGCCTGCCAGAAAGGTTCAGCATCATCATCATCATAATCATCCTCATCAGAAAGAAAAACAAGAAACCAGAAAGAGCAAAGTTCTCTCCAGAGAAACTCCCAGTGTTCATTCTGAATCAAGTTGGAACAGCCAAAGTGTTTTGCTGAAAACTGCTTTGAAGAATTCATCAAGGAATAGTATAAAAAAGGTTCAGGGGAAGAGTCTCTTTGCTAATCTTGGTTGCAAATGCTCCTGTTCTGATAAGGATTCTGTTGATGTCGGAAGCACCGCTTCTGGAGAGATCAGCTTCAGCAAAAATGCTTCTTCTGGTGTAATTCATGAGAAAACATTAAATCCAAAACAATCCTTTGAAACTGTTTCTTCTGGTTTAGAAAACCAGCTGGCGAATATGCAGCTTCAACCAGAATATGAAGTGGAGAAACCAAGGAAATCTCTGGAGGTGTTTGGCTCACCTATTTTGGAAAGCAGAAGCAAGTGCTTGAGCTTTGATAAAAGGCTCACAAAACCTTCTTCATCCTCATGGAATCTTCATGTTGCAGTAGCTCCAAAATCAGAAGAAATAGACTTGTCTGCATATTCAGCTGGCAACTACATTAATGATGCTGCCAGTGATGCAAGTTCTGATCTCTTTGAGATTGAGAGCTTCACAGGAGTCAAACCAAAGCCTTACATCGCAAGGCAAGCATCAGATGTTGCTAACTCAGGCTGTATCACCCCCACAACTTGTTATGCACCTAGCGAGGCTAGCATAGAGTGGAGTGTGGTCACTGCTAGTGCAGCAGAATACTCATTCTTATCAGATTGTGAAGAGCAAAGGTCAGTGGCTACTATGAGGAGTCCTATCAGATCATCAACATTCGGTTCTTCCACGAATGGGAAAAGTAAAGCCAATAGAGATATGCAGAGAAGAAGATCTGGCAATCTTTTGGGCTGCAAGAGTCATAAAGCTGTGAGAGTTGCTGGGGATGCCTTCATCAGGCATAAGAAAGCAAGTCCTAACGTTCCACGAGTGACAAAGATGGCAAACTTCGATCCAAGACATGACGGTCAATATACTTATGGTCCACGGCAGCCAAAGCAGAGGTCACACTCTCCGAATGCTTCACAACATCTGTACGTTTAGCAAAAGGGTTTAGTTCCTTTTTTAGTGATCTTGCCTTGTGCCTTTTGTTGTTTGTTTGATACATATTTTCCATTCAAAATTTGTAGTTTCTTGTTTGAAACTCAATGGAAATGGTTGCTTTGTATGCATGCGTGCATACTATACCATAGATACAAAGATGGAATGTGAAATAAATGATAAAGTACTTCTTTTTCTATTTTCTCATCAAGAGCCTTCTTGTATGGTTTTACTTTTGAGAAGGTGTTGAATTTAATTTGAGGACCATGATTAATAAATATTCTGAAGTGTGCCAATATCTTAGATTTTTATAATGATAAAAATGAGAATAAGATTAAACTAGTTAAAATCACTCGTTCTAGTTCTTTATATAAGATGTTTCAAATATTTTCAAGTGAATTAAGAAAAGTTGCTAGATTCCTTTATTTGTTCAACATCACAATATTCCACTTTTACCTCAAGTTACAAGAAAGCTATCAAAATTAGGGGGAATTAGTATGAGATTCCTAGGAAGGGGCTTACTTACCAAAAAGTCATAATAACAAGTGATGAGTAAAAACCTATTGTCATTTTTTACATTAGAATTTGTCATTACATTACATGTTTTATAGTTGATAATAGACTTTTAGGTAATTAGCCATCTTCTTTGAAACCTAGTAATAATTTACCTTTATTGTGTGATCTTTAGTTGTCATAGCTTTTGTTTTTGGAAGACATGTTATACAAGGGATCAAAGAGAGAATATTTGTCAAGCGATAGGCTGCACAATTGAAATATCAAAATAGTACTAATGTTATGAAATTAAGGAAAAGGAAGATAAGAGGGAGAGAGAGAAATAGAACGTAAGGGGAAATAACTCTTATTCACTATATCAAGTATATAGAATATAAGTGATGCCTTCTATTTATAGGCATAGCTTTACAATATCAGGGTAAATCAATTCCATGATCATAGGATATTCTATAGGAATATATGAGATCATGGGGAATTATAGAGAGATATGGACATCCACATAATATTCATAATACTACTCCTTAGATGTCCATGACTAAACCAATGCCTCATTAAGAAATTTGAACTAAGAAAAACTCTGTAGGGCAAAAACCAAGTGAAAGAAAAAAAGAGTACAATGTCTATAGATACACATCATAATGCTACCTTATTAAAAACCTTCTAGGAAAACCTAATGGGATAAAACCTAGATAAGATAAAACATTACATAGTGTATTAATTTCCCCTCTTGATAACGTCAGTTGAGATCTTTGAATTTGCAAAGTTTGATATCACAAGCAAACTTTCCAAATGTTATTTCAAAAGTTACTTGGTGAACATATCTGCTAGATTTTTATTGAAATGTTTTTGTTGGATATTAATTTCATGATCCTTTTTAGGATTATTAGACAAATACAACACTTGCAATCCATCAATATGTGGATCAAACTGTGTTCTACCAACAAGTATCCAGTTTCCATTACTATATCATGATTAACAGCAAATGATATACTGGGTCTTATATGGTTAGAAAGACTCAAGCACTTTGAGTGTGTTAAGACATGGTATCTCTGGATCAAATATTTTGTCATCACCTTGAAATTTTAAAGACATGGTACTTCCATACCAAAGGATGTGATTTATACATAAAAGCACTTTAAAACCTTTGTACACATATGATATTTATGCCATCAACATAAAGGATAATTACATCATCATGAGTAGATTGGATTTTATATATACTTCCTTCAATAGATATTCATTGAGTCAATTATACCATATATGCCTTGATTTCTTTAATCCAAACAGAGATTTTTAACTGTATGCTTCTAACAACTTCAATCCTTCAGGAAATTTCAAATATTTTAACTGTATGCTTCAAGCAAATTGAATCCTTTAGGGATTCACAAAATTGTATTTCATAGAGGCATATTAAAATTCCATATACTACTAGGTAACATGAAAATTCAATCCATCAAGACTGCATCTTTCTTTTCTCATACAAATGCCCATTGATATGATCATTACACTTCAAGTGTTCGAGCTAAAAAGTCAAGTTACCATATTTGATATTGCATCTTTTCTTTTCTTTTGGCCAACATTTTCATTGTTCATATCTCATGATGACAGATAGTTGTACAAGATCATTCTTTAATTATGTGATATCATTAAAACTATTGTCGACAACTTTATCTTTTACCAATTTCCTTTTCTATGGCATAACCTTTTGAGATCTCTTACCTTCAGGTACCTAGACCTCTTTTGGGGTCTTACAATAGTTATATCTTGCCTCCATAATATCATCATCTTGATTCTTTGCTCCTTTTGCCTTTTTTTTTTTGTTGGAACTAATCATTCCATCATGCTTCCAACATGTCTATCATTTTCATTTATACTAATTGGAGCTTTCAGCTGGAATATGAGAATTTTTCAATAATTAAACTTGGAAAATATTTTGTAATGTATTATAAATGCAATAGTTAATGAATTTGCGGCTCATACTACTATATTGGAGGATCTAGATTTCATTGTGAAAATGCATTCTATATATTATATTTTTTAGCTACTCATTTTCTTCCCCTCATGTTGGGAAAACTTTATTTAAATCATTTTGTTCTCTCTATAAATATAATTTAGTTTCATATAGAAACAAACAAGAAACGTGATCAATTTTCCCAACATTTATTTTCAACATAGTTGAATATTCATCTATGTGCATTGTGGTGG
Source organism: Vachellia collinsii (assembly GCA_006871305.1). Taxonomy (NCBI): domain Eukaryota; kingdom Viridiplantae; phylum Streptophyta; class Magnoliopsida; order Fabales; family Fabaceae; genus Vachellia; species Vachellia collinsii. The sequence goes on from QFDD01010835.1 coordinate 7,736, forward strand.
ATTAATAAGAACATATATTGCACATTCAAAATTTTGAGATGGAAAATGTCTAGCCCTAACCAAAAGTTAATTATAGTGGGAGAATTAATAACAATTTGTTGGCAAGATGCGCATATGTGTGGTAATACATAAATCAAGCTTCCTAACTCTAAAATGAGAATTTTGTTCTCATAAGTTCTGATCTAGCTATGTAGGATGGTTTTGATAAATATGATTTCACCAATCATATAACCATTGAAAATTCAAGGAACAATCACTACCGATTTCAACAAAAATCATATTGATCACATAATTAGGGACCAATGCACTAAATGTAATTGAAACAAATTTGCAAATGTCAAGTTGCAAGTTGATCATAGACACCAATATGACCATTCTATAGATGCATCTTTTATTCATAAATAGTCTACATTATGTCTACATGGACCCATATATAACTATTTGATACAGTACGGATCTATATGTATTTAATTCCAACTACAACTAGTGATGTTGTCATACTATTTATTCTTCTAAGAATAAAAAAATAAAAATTCTTGCCACTTATAAAGAATCTTCTGGTTCTTTATTGAAGGTTAGCATACATTCTTCACCATGTCTTGCATTATTATGATCCGGAATGATTTAACTGGTCATGCCAAATATACATATATAAACTCCAGGCTTATTGTAATATTATTTTCAATCATTGATAAACTTCTAGTTATCATGTCAAATGAAATATCTTACCATTAATAGGTTTTATCTCATAAATAACAAACAATGATATAGCTCTTTTGGAGCTCTATCTTTTTCATTTTTCATCCAGCAGGGGGAACTCACACATTCATCATACCCAAAGAGGATCAAACTAACAAACTCTTGCTTAATTTGAGGTTTAAATAAGTCCTTAGTATTAGTAGAATCAAATATTTTTGACTCTTCTTGAGCCTTAACTAATATATAATCTCATATAACATCTTACATTATATATGTGACTTGTATGATTGAACAAGTCGTGCTAACAACGAATTTGTTTGCAAAAGTAAAATTTTAGTTCATTGTAACATATTTTAATTCACATTAAAATATGGGTAAAAGTGAAAATTTAGTAGCAACATTGTTGGCTAGGAGCATCCAACACAATTAACTTTTTTAGGGTGCAGATTTAGTAATAATCAATTAATAAGGTTCTAATTTAGCAATAATCAATTAATAAATGTGAAAATTTAGCAACACCATTAACCATCCCTTAACTCCGTCAAACATCTAGTATAGTTTAGGCTTTAGGGCTTCGTTTTGGATTATTTAGGTAATCAAAACAACTTTTTTTTGTCTTAACCTCCTTCATGAAAGTTCATCTCAATATTTTTTTCTTTCTAATGGTAATAAAAACTATTCTATTTTGGTTAATTTTTTTAGAATAAAAGAAAGAAAGAAAAGTTAAGCAAAAAAGAGTAAGAAAAAAAATGTTAAACAAAAAGAAGTAGTTTTGATTACCATTAGAAAGATAAATTATTTTGAGCAACTTTTATGAAGGAAGTTAAGCAAAAAGAAGTAGTTTTGCTTACCTAAGTGATCCCAAAATGAAACCCTAGACCTAAAATAGTAAAATATGCCAGTTGGTTAACAGAGTTAGGAAGGAATAACGGTGTAGCTAAATTTGCACCCTTGTTAATTAATTATTGCTAAATTTGCACCTCCTAAATAGTTAATTGTGCTAGATTCTCTGGCCAATAACTTTGTTTCTAAATTTGCGCATTTACTCTTGAAATATTAATGTGACACCCATTTAGGTGATCAATTCGGCTTTATAAGAAAGTATAAGCATGAACCATCACCTAACATAATTCATACTTGTATTCCAAAAGCCCTTAAGTGTGGGTCATGTAAACATACTTTCTTCCCACAAAATAAAACTGTTAACTCTGTAAGAACTATGTCGGTTTTATTATTAGTTTTACAGGAACTATATTATTTTTTCCCTTCTATTACATATACTTCCTCAGAAACTATATCCTTTTTTCTTTTTGTTATGTTCAATTCTTTAGGAATTATCATATGGTATAATCCTTCAGAAACTATTATATTTATTTTATATATCATAAATTCAATAGAAATATGAATATATGCATAAAGACTGAAAATAAACTACATAGAAATCACACTACAATTATTTATGATATTAAAAGGCTAAAATAAAATAAAGAAAATTTGAGGGGATGAGATGGCAAACTTATCATATCATGATATCATATATTCAAATTAATCACAATAAAAATGAAAATTAAACATCATCCAACCTTTTGAACTTATGACTATTCCTTTAAGCTTTGCAATAATATTGTGCATTTTTCCTCTACAACTTATTGCCTTAAGCATCATAATTGTAATATTTAGATTTTCTTTATCAAAAATATAATGCTAAACATGTAATTTAAGATTAGTTAAAAGGTAAGATAAAATAG
>QFDD01010837.1:0-12247 GCA_006871305.1 Vachellia collinsii
CAAAACTCGTTTACAGTGAGGGATCAATGGTTAAGCTCAGACCTAATTTATATGAAATTGAAGGGACCACGACCAAAATTCAAACACATTATAAAGACTAATGATAGCATTAACCCTAAATTGAAATTTTCTTCCAACTTCACCCATATTAAATGTGGTTTTGGAGAGAAGCATACAAGGAACTACATTTAATAATAAATTACAGGGGCCACATTGACTGACAAATAAGCATCAACTATTTTTCAAATGGCTTATATTGTAAATCGGAGAAAATATGATGAACATAGGACTTCTATTATTATCAGACAAGACAGTAAGCTTTATCAATTGTAGACAAACCTTTGTTTGATTGGGAATGAAAATCATCAGCATCAAGATAACTGTAATTCAACTCTGTTGCAAGCATCTGACCTATTGTGCTGTTAGTAAAATATTTACTAGATGAGTACACAGAACTTAACAGGGTTATTGAGCAGCAGTATAATTGTTTTTTTGCCTCGACGGCAGTATAATCATAAAAGAACATGTTCACCTATCTTTGGGTGGTGGGGGGAAATTAGAAAGAAGAGAATGCTATGAGGGAAAACTCCCAAAAAAAGTCAAAAACATTTTTTTACTATTTTTCTTCTCCTAATTTTCTCTTCCCCCTATTTTCCTCCCACTTTTCCCTCCTTCCAAACATAGGGTAAATGTTCAACATTTTTGGTAGTCAGATTTCAACTCAAACTAAGTGGTACAACCGAGCCATATTTAAGAAGGATCATGCCTTTTGTGCAAAACAATGATAGATAAACAAATCAGTTTGGTTTAAAGTAACATACTTTTCACCAAGTTGATGAAGATAGGTACAAAAATTCATGAGAAGACCATTCTTGAGATACATATAGTTTTCTTCAATTTTAATTTGGTACTTGAGTGTTTTTTTTTCTCCTTATTGAATCTTTGGATTGTGTACTCTATTAGCACATAGTGCTATTAGAGCAAAGTTACAAAGGCTAACTAACTATGTTTTTTTTTAAAGTAAACTAGAGGCTAACAATGTTAAAAGAGTAAAATTAAAAAATTTAAAAAGGAGAAAAAAACACATAGGTAGCTTAAGAATGATTTTCCCAAAATTCTTTTTCTTTAGGACCAAATGTACATTATTCTGAAAACTTCATATTTGCCTGTCTAGAAAATTAAAAGGAAAAGCGAAAGTACAGTTAGACATGGAGTATATACTTATCAATAGAACAAGTATCCTCCTTTTCTATTGGGCGTATCTTGAACCTAATGCCTTCTGTCAATAATTTGCAACTGACTTAGCAATAAATGACATCTGATTTACAATAGTGATTTCTTCATATCCAATCAACAAAAATTTCTATCTTAAAGCTAGTCTGAAATATCAAGATTTCTCATCACTTTTAAATAGCAGAGTGAACAGTGATTCAAAAGTAAAAACATTGAAAAAAAGGAGGTGATATGACAAAAGGACACATCCTGAAACACCACATTGTTAGCAATTCCATAACAAGGGGTGCATGGTTTAAACCGTTTCATTGATGATCAACTAAAAGGTTGTATATCTAACATGGACGCAATAGTGTTCTTAGCTGGGCAATTCAGTTTAGTTTAAAACTAAAATGGTCAGGGTTGAGTGATTTGTCACCATCACCTCAAATGCAAAGTTACCTTTCCTTTTGAGTTGTAGAGTCCAAAATTATTACTACATTTGCTTCTAAATACAAGGGCAGGACAAAAGATTTACTTTAATCCTAAATATAAAATTCCAATCGACCTTTTCTCCTAAATTTATAATATTTTTTCCACAACACCCGTATTATTTGCACATAAGGGAGTTTTTATTAAGGATAATTCAAATACACATGATTAAAGAGGGTATTTCAGGAGAATCAACACATATTTGTCACCAATAACTAGACTAAATTTTTTTTCGCAAATTAATTATCTATCTCTTATAGCAAGGACTAGAGATATTAGTTTTTTTTTTTGGTGATAAACCAGAGATAGTAGTTAACAGTTAGAAGAATGCTAGCAAATAACGGAAGATCGTTTCCTTGCCATCACTTTCCATCGAATTGCAGGCTTTTAACATTTTATGAAGTTTGCCACTGCTTATTTCCAACAGTGTCTCAATGAAGCATACTTTTCATATAATCTCTGCAATTCAATATATTTTGTAAGCTATTTTTTTTTTCACATCTGGAACAAAAATGTTTAAAAAGCCAAAAGCTATCAGGAAAACCTATTGATATATTGAAGATATGAGATGAACATTCAAAAAAACAAAAGTTTTAGCAATTAATACTCTCACAAAATTATCAATCAGAAGATAAAATCTCATTTTGTGTTATCTATGAAACAAATGAACTAGTTTAGCTATCGGCATATTCATAAGAACACTATCTGCCAACTCTTTCAAAGCTAGTAGGTCTTTCAAAGACATGAATAACCTAAAAATGCCAAAAAACCTGCAGATATCATGGCACGCCTAGTGCTTAAGCAAATTCAGATCCTATTAAGTACTTCACCATGGTCAAATAGATCGATAAGAACAGCCTCGCTGATCCTCTTAATGTAGTTTTATTTACTCCATCCAATCCTTAATATAAGAGTTAGCTAACTAATCTAAAAATATTAAAGAATTTAGTTATTTATACTAGATAGGTCTTGACTTTCCTAAACACCCTTGTCAACTATTTGCATTGGAGCTACTCTTGATATTGAACCTATTGACACATACAATCAATGGGGACACTTTGGGAAGAATGTTGGATTGGGATGATATATTTGAGACCAAAATGAACCTCTTGTCTGGCTACTTGTCTGTCAATCATATTAAAGACCCAGGGAGTATTAGACTTAGTCCTTTGCTCCTAAAAAATGCTTGTATGTTCTGAGCAGTGGCATTAAGAAATTTAAAATTTAAAGTAATAAATTAAACTCTAAGATTCAGATTCATTCGCAAACAAGATAATTTGCAACAAGGTTCAATGCTTACGTTTTTCCAGAACCACTGACGCCCCCAATTACGATAGCAGAACCTGCAACTACCAAAAACAAATCAATTGAATAATCCATTGAATCAGATGAATTCTTTCCATGTAATCATTAATTGGAAATCACATACCCTTGTTGGAAGCCATTCTCGATGAGTTAGATTAGAATTGGTACTCGCAACAGTTGACCAACCTTTCGTCAAAGTTGAACTAGATGTGATCAGCTTCTTGTTGGTGCGCACCTCGCCCCTCATCAGCCGTTCAGTAAGTCACTGCCTCAGGATGCGCCACGTAGCCAATACCGGCAAGAAATTATCAATTCCCCCTGTAAATGAAAATGTATTATTAATCTTGAGAAAAAGAAATAGGGAAATGCCAATGCCCGCCACCCCCAACAATGCCCAGTGAAAGAATCAGTTATTGTACATCCACACTTGCAATGAAGAACAAAGAAAAACAACCTCCTGAAGAAAACCAAAAATCTAGAAGGGAAAACAAAGACCCAGAAGAGTTGAAAAATAAAAAAGTGAACTTTTTCCAAAAGACCAGTGAAAGCAGATGGAATGGGGATTTGGATCTACTTGGCCATTCTCTCGAGGACGGTTTCAGAGGTAGAGTGAGATAATAAGAGAGAGACGAAGACCCCAAGAAGAAAATTCGCAGAACGAAACGAAACTTACAGGAAGAAAGGGGCATCAAAGTTTTCAAGGAAAAAGGCTCAAACCAAAACAATTAAAGATCTACAAATCCGAAGTCGAGCAACGTCGGTGGACAGAGATTACAGAGCTGAAGGACGGCGACTGTGGCGTCGGGACGAGGACGACAAGGAACATGTTTAGAATTTTGATAATTGTAATAGAAATAAAAAAAAATATAGGGTAAAGGCGAAAAATACATACAAACTTTTATCCATCGCTACCGACACCGCAAGTTTGTCTTAAGGTGTAAAACTATCTATAAATTTTAAAAACGGAGAAAAATAACAGCACTATTAATATTTCCTACATTGATAGTTAATGAAACTATGTTTGATTTTAAACCGTGACATAGACTCTAATGTGGGTTATTTATGTGAAATTCTTGCATGAACTTATCTCTCACATCATTTGTGGTCTAATCATTCATAAGCCAACAACTCATTGTTTTTAATATGATCTGTCACATCAAAAGATTAACCAACATTTACAAAATTTAAAATTAAAAAAATTAAACTTCTAAAGTAAGTAAAGGAGAATCGCCAAACAATAAGGGTGGAGAAATTTGTATCTTCCGCTCAACATTGAGTTTGGCGCCCCCCCTTCCGGCCTTTCTTCCTTATGACTTAGTAAGCAAAGCCTTAACCTTTATCAACTTCGGAGAAAAGATTCCTTGTGGATGCCATTTTATTTTTGCTAAAATTAGTGATTGGAACAAATTCTTGAATATAGTCTAATGGTGAATATATTTCAATTTTTGTTCAGTTTTTAATATTCTTTTCCAGCAAAATTTTTTGATGTTATCATTGTAAACACACAGCATTCCTAATGCCATTAAAGTCACAATTTTGAGACGGTGGCACTCTCTTAACAGTGGCTTCTACTTTGCTCTCATTTTTCTTCTTTTCTTTGCCTTTCCGATGCCTAAGACTCTTGTGCCTTTTGATTTCAACATGGGGGTTTCTTTTATTTATTTAGTTTATTATTTTTATTGTAAATTATTTTTATGTAAACTTTAAATTAGCTTTAATGTTCTACAAAATGGAAATGGAAAATGAAGAAGAGTTAGATATGAGAGAAAAAGAAAAAAAAAATCATGACTAGCTTTGACTTTGAAGAAAACTCTGGTGGTGAAAATATTTATTTGAGTCAAGTAGTGGACAACAAAGAAGAAGCTTATGCTTTATATACAAAATATACATATTGTATGCCTAAAAAATGATTTGAGCCAGACCAATATGAGGCCCAACTAACAAGATCAGCCCAAGACATAGTCCACTAAAGGCCCCATTGGTTAAGTGCCTCGACAGCATGAGAAACTACACCTGGAGCTTACATACGTCACCAGTTCCTGCCAACCTTGAACTAGACGGTTAGAATCCGAAGATCTAGCGACCAATATCCCAATATTCTCGGGGGGTCATTGAACGCTACCAACAAGCAATTGCAACCGGCGACCAGCTATTTAATAGTGCCCTACCTTTCATTGTAATTTGTAAACACATTGAACACTTTGTATTCAACATCTTTCTTCTACTCTCTCCTAGTTGCTCTTAAACGCACTGCACTTGTGACCATTCTTTCTAATCTCTATTGTTATTCCTTGCTACTAGACCCTCTGTAACCTCAATTGTCATGAATACAACCTCTCTTCATCCTGTCTATTGATCTTGCATTGATTATAGTAGCCGATTTTAATCTTTGTCACACTGTTGGTGGTCCAATTTCTCGCAACTTTATTTATCTTTAATTATTTACTGAAATTAGCTCAAACACATATCATTTGTGGCTTTTCTATGAGAAAATCAAAACAAACCTATGTTACTGGGACTAACATGATTCTTACAAAGGATTATGTGTGTTTAAAACAAGGATCCAAATATATAGAAGAGTACAATAGTAGTTCATTTACTAGAATGAATGCAAGAACAAATTGTCAAGCCACGATTCGATTTATTGTTCAATTAGATGGTTCGTGGAAGATCATTAAATTGATTATGGAGCATATCCATGAGTTTGTAAAACAAGAGCATAAGCACCTTATGAGTTATGTTAGGAATATTTCTATAGCTAAGGGTGAGCTTATTTGTTAAATGGCATCTACTGAAATAAGAACTAAAGGGTCTGTTTGGATAGTTGTTAAGAGAATGGCTTTTCTCTATAATGCATTTTGAAAAATAACTTTTGTTCGAAGTTCATTTTGGCATAATACATTTATGTTTGGATAAACATTGGAAAAGTAACTTTTGGTGAAAAATTACTTAAAAGGACATGAAGCTCATTAAATAATATATAAATATTATTTTATATATTGTGATAAAATTAGGGAAAAATAAAATGATAAAAAAAATCACATGGACCTACCCATAGACTACGTGGAGCTCTAACCTTCTAAAATAGTATATAAACGTAAGTTATATATACGCTAAGTAGTAGCTACAAAATAAGCCAACAACCTTTGTGACAACGAGGAGGCTCACCACTGCTCAACCAAAGGTATAAGGTCAATAAAACTATTTGAAGCCAAAATAAATTTCCGGTGAATAACGCCCCATCTATAAAATCTAATGAAATTGAAGAAATCAATCAAAGGGATTTAACTTCGATAAATAATCTCAATTTATGTAAGATATAATCAAACAATATTTAAATCAGTATCATAGATCATTCCTCGGATAATTTTAAATACATAGCAAAATAACATGTTTGACAAAATTACTTTGAAAAGGTAATCCTCAAATCGCATATTTTCGTAGAATTTTAACAGAACGGAATAACAAGCATGTACACACAGTCCATGTGGGGAAATAACCAAACGCAACTTGAGGTCACGAAACAGGCACAGGGATAAACCACACAAATAAAAAGCCTGAATCAATGCCCACAAATACCAAGCGAGTTCAAGATTTATTATGGCGCGCTAAGGACTAACAGTATTGCTGTTAGTAACCAGCGTTTTGTATTTAGTTCTCTCAACAATATTATCAAGCATGCGTGGGATCAATTTCTAAACCATCTTTAATGATAAAACTATTTTAGAATACTCTATAATAAGGATCCCAACATGAAAGTTTGCAAGTAGTATCTCAAAACCATTTTCAAGCATGCATAAAGTATATATCATTTAAATATCATTTCTTTTCACTATCCTCATGCATGAAATCACAATGATAAATCATGTTGAATAAATACTATAACACCTTGACTTATGCAATAATCAATATCTCAAAAATTCTTTCCTTTTCATTCCATACATGAATATTCAATATAAACAAAATTTGGGAAATAATAGATAACATTAAATAAAATCCACAAATCTTACTCTTTGCAGTATCAATGAAAAGATTAAATAATTTTGATAAATCTTCATCATTGAAATAATGCTTAAAATGTGATAAGTAAATTAAAGATATAAAATGTAATAAAATGTAATTTATAAAATTTTAATGTGACACTATTCACTCATCTGTTATGCTCTCAATATATAACTCTTCTCTGTCATTCAGCTTCCAACTTATCTTCTTCTTTCCCTCCTAACAATAATATATATAAACATACTCAATCAACATTATTAACATTTCTAAATTTATAACAAGCTTCGAAAAATTATAATTTATTCCACAATACTCCAAATGTAATGATTCAAGTGTCTCCTTAAAGCTCTCTATATCATCTTCCAAAGAAAATTACCCTTCAAAATTTATAATCAACTCAGATCCTAAAATTAGTAATCCAAAGTTACTGTTCATTTAACAACTTTTTCAGATTTTCAAATTTCAAAATCAAACTTTGATAGCCTACAATTTACGATTTACTTATCCAAATATTGCATTCTAGGATATTTTTTAAAGCTTATCATGAGTACTATTTGTTTACCAAAATTCATGGGCAAAGGAAGTTGTTTGCTATAGAATTTACCCCTCACAACATCACCATTAAATTTGAAAATTTTTCCCGCTCCAAAATATTACTTTGGTCATTATATTGGAGCCTTCTATGGGTGGTCAAAATAATCAATGTGCACATTTAACATCAAGTAACAAGCTTCAAATAATTTTCCAGTTTAAAAGTTTCTATCCCAAAGCTTCCTACATGTATATAAACGCTATCCCTCCAATAACACACGTGATCCAATAATTAACTTTCTCCCAAAATTTGACCCTTACTTATAAATCATTCTTTCAATACATATTTGGGCAATATTTATATCTTCTCCATTTTTCTTGAACTTTTCTAAAAATAGAATTTTGCCCAATAATTTATTCATACTAGTCCAAAAATTTTCTAATTGACTTCCAAAAACCTCAATTATATTTCATATCACCTTGGTCAAATTTCAGGATGTTACACTAACATACCAAGTGATAACGATTCTTCAGCATATGTAACTGTGAAAAGGCTTCATAAAGATCAAAATAGTTTAAGCTTCCAAACTCCACAAAATACGTCTCTACCCAAAATGCATTTCACTTCACCAACAAGGATAAATTTCTACTTCTGTCTAAAGTTACTTTCAACCAAAAATGCATTTTACATAAAGTTTCATCCAAACATGCAGGCCAAAGCCAGAATGGGTTTTATAGGCTCATTTTAAAGCTTATAATATGAACTATTTATCTATTAATTGGACTTCATTTGCTATTTTCCTTGCAGCCTAAAGTTAGAGTTTTTGCAAGGATGTTGGACCCTTTTATACATTTTTAACTTGTTCAAAATTTTAGCAAGGCATACATGATTATATTCAACATCTTTCCTTAACAAACTTAGCATAATTACATAAGATTATCCATATGCCAAAATATATAGAGGTTTACTTTACATTAATTCCACACATCCATATAAGGCCATTTAACATGAAATAACAAATTGTCATGACATCATTGAGTTCATAAATCTTTCATTACTCTTGCCTTTGCCCTTGTTTGCACTTGAACCTAGAGGAGGTTATTTTGGGAAGGTGAGATTTCAAAGAAATCCCCATAGCCAAAAACACTAACACATTCACCAAAATGCATGATCATTACTCATTATTTAGCTAAATGTGCATGAACATGTGATATTCATATTTTCAAACACTTTATATGCAACCATGACATGTTAAAGGCATGTATCACATATTCATATAGCATCAAATTAACATACAATATAGCACAAATAATAAATAATCACCAATATTACTATTGATGTAAGGTTAGTAGCTTTTGCTACCTTTATTCCTTAACTTTACCTTGTGACTTTGCACTTCCCCCTTGCTTTTAAAATTCTCCCTTTGGCATATTGCTTTCCTGCATATAATATTATGCATTGGCATTAATACTAAGCCATTACTAATAGCTTGTTTGGATTAGCTTTTGAAAAGTGATTGTATGCAATCCGAGGTTAGTATTTGAGAGGAGTTTTATCTCAACTTATGTGACAGTGATTCTAGAAGTGATTTTGAAGGGTTGACAAATAAGCAAGCCTTAAAACTTGTCAAAACTCTTCTTGAACTTCAAGAGTTATAAAACCCTTAAACTTGTTACACTTGATTCTAATGCTCCCAAAAATCATCCTCTCACTTCTACCATACACATTTTTACACTTTAAACCCAATAGAAACATTAAAATCATTAAAAACTCATTCCTTCCCTAGGAACCAAGTCTAGCCAAAAATCTCCATAAATAGAAAAAAAAAATTTCAAACTTATTTTGCATGTAAGTGCATATTCTTGTTCCTTGACCACTTCTCATACATTATTTAACACAAACACTCCTCTGCCATGCACATAGGAATTTGGCCAGCAAGCCCCCTAGGGTTTCAAGATTCCAAAAATTCATATACATAATCAACCAACACAAAACATACATCAATCAACTCCATAACTTGCATGGAGCATTTTTCTACCGATGATTTCTTCTAGTCCCTCTCCTTCTCACTTTTCTCTCTCTAAAACCAGATTTTCCAGCAGCCATAATCCACCAAGACACACAAAAATAAGACTATAGGATTGAAGAGGAGAGCTCGTAGATCAAGAATAGAGAAGATTTTGCAGATGGAAACACCAACTTACATGGATTCTTGATGCTTTGTCTTCTCTTCTTGGCTCTCGCTCTTCACACCAACTTCTCCTTCTCTTCTCCTTGTGTTTTGTAACACCAAGTGCTGCTAGGGACCTAACACCTTGAGGGACTCCAGAGTGGGTGAAGGGGGAAGGGAGACGCAGTAGACAGGGTGTGCTTAAATTGTATATCTGTTAGACTCGTCCAAAGTTAAGGCAATATATGAAGTCGAGGCGCCTTTTGAGTGACTATGGGATCTCAAAAGGACAAAACTATGTGCCTACAGGCAGCTAACACAGGGACAATACCTCATGATGTTACATTATGGTATCAGAGTCGAGGACGGCTCTTGCCGTTGGTGGGGAGAGTATAACACCAAGCATTGCTAGGGACCTAACACCCTGAGGGACCCAAGAAGGGGGAAGGGAGACGCAGTAGGTAGGGTGTGCTGAAGCCCCACATCAGTTAGACTCGTCTAGAGTGAAGGACATCTATGTAGTCGAGACGTGACCTTTGACATCTGAGGCGCCTTTTGAGTGACTATGGGATTCCAAAAGGACAAAACTCTGTGCCTACGGGCGGCTAAATAGGGATAATACCTCTGGATGCTACATGTTTGGCCAACCTTAGGTGCTGAAATGGTGAAGAAAGTGGTCTTAAATCACTGTTATTCAAGTGGCACATGTGTATTAATTCACGTGGGTCCCATTTGCATTGATAAATTAATGTTGCTCTGATATAAGCTACAACTTGTTTGAGATATGGTCCCTTCCTCTTTCTTTTAAAAAACTTTAAGTTTCCGTAAAGTAGCTTTATGGCGTCGAAAATACTTTCCTGCGATTTCCTGATTATCTGACTGATTTAGAGTCGTTAAAAATTCCCTAATTTCATTTGATACTTCCATGATTTTTCTTTTCCCAAATTTCTTTCTGGAATGTCTTTAATTAATTTTTAAAAAAAACCTTAATTCAGGGTTTTTCTGGGCCTTTTCTTTTTGATTCGAGAAAATGCTTTTGACTTTCTCTTGGAAACAATTTTATAAAATACTAGAATTTTTGAGCTGTTTTTTCTTACTCTGAGATCAGATATTGAAGGCCTCTAGGTATTTTAAATAATTATTTTGACTAATTATTTAATAAACAACAAAAAATTAATTGATTTTTAAAATTCTAGTGAATGTTATTTTGGTTATTTTAACTTAAACAAGGCATCAATTACTTATTGAATTTTTCTCTATCTGATGGTGTCCTGAAAATTCTTCTGATATTTTGATCAAACTTTGACCAAAATACCCTTGGACTTTTACTTATTTACCAAAATACCCTCAAATTCGTTAAATGGCAATTTGGTTCCTTGAATTTTGAAATTTCCACTTTAGTCCCATTTTGAAATTACTCTTAGATCTTTAAATTTTCAAAATAACATTTTGGTCTCTAACTTTTCTACCTTTTCTTACATTAGCCCTTTTACCCTTTATTTCCTTTTTCTTTTGTTCTTTGGGCTCTAAATCAACACATAGTTACTTGTTTAACCTTTATTTCAGTTATAGAAAACATGGATATTATATAACCTCAGATTCCTCGTTGTCAATCAAGGGTGTTCTTTGTCTTTGGTCGTTGACAACAGGGGAGTTATCAAGAAGAGGGTGTGCTGAAGGGAGGATTTGTGCTGCTCAACTTTTCACCCATCCCCATCGTTTGGCTTTTCTCTTTTCTTTATTTTGGAAGTTTAAGATATTTTTATTTTAAATTTTGTAAATGCTAGCTAATATTTTGGTGTGACAAATCAGATTAAAAACAGTTTGAGTTGTTGGCTTGTGAATAGTCAAACCATAAATGATGTGGTAGACCAGATTCATGCAAGAATTTCTCGTTATTTATATCCTAACTGGAAGCCTTCATCACTGACCAAGCAAGACAAAAAGAAAAGTGAATGGAGAAAAACATAAGGAAAGGAGTAAGGAAGAACTTTGGGATTCAACAAAAAATTTGGACTGGCAATTTGAGAGCACAAGAGCAATTCACTACAGGTTCTGCGCTCAATGATGCGACCTGCTGTGGTAAAGTCGTTTGAGAAGCCATCGATAGATTCCTTGTTGTCCCTTCCAAATCTTCGACTTCTCCAGCTCTGCCTTCTCATCTCTAACATCTTGAAGTCTTCAAAAATGGAAAAGTGTGAAGACAGTAGATGGGGTGGCAAGGTCGATGACAACCTCCACCACCCACATTGTCTATCTCTAGCAACCCATGTCAGTGGCGGCAATGATTTTTGGTTCTTCGCTTTTTGGAAATCGCATCTTTGCACACAATAGAAACAATGGCACTCTTCTCTCACGGTGAGGATCAAACAGCACAACGACAATTGGGCATCTTCAATTCTTGATCTGATACTGTTGCCCCCCTCCATGTATTTTTGCCATTGATGATTGTTTTTCTCGATTTCTTCATTTAGGGAGTGTAATAACACTTCTTTTTTAGCCTAGGGAGCGTTTTTTCTTTTCTCCCTTGGCAG
>QFDD01010838.1:0-10526 GCA_006871305.1 Vachellia collinsii
TTAATAACAACAAGACATGCATCCACATGCCTTCTCAATTTCAGTACAGTGGCAAGAACAAGGGTTTCGTGCCAAAATTTTATAACAATCTCAAATCAACTCATACTAACTAGCAACATGTCACAAAACATACATAGAGTTTATCTCAAGCACTTATTGCTTGTGATTCTTGCTCCTCTTCATTTTTTCTCACTAGCCCCATTCAAGACTACTCTTCAAACTCTTTAATCACAAGCATAGGGAAGAAAATGAACCAATTAAATGGAAGGCCACAGCCTATAGACAGATTTTGTTGAAGAAATCAAGCCTAAACAAAAACTTTACCTTGATCTTGGCTTGCTTTTCTTCTTCTCCTTGGCCTCCTCTCTTCCATGCCCTCCCTCTCTTTATTTCTGGCTAGAGTACAAAAATGGAGGGCTCAAGTGGCTGGAATTCACTTAATAAATATATACACATGTGTTAAAAATGAAGTGGGGTCCACTTATACTGATAAATTCTACTGCTTTGGCAAAAATCTACTCTTAATTTTCCATCTAAGAGAGTGACAAGTGGCTCATTAGAATCCCCACAATTTTCTTTTGCCCAAAATACCCTTATTTTATCTAATTTACGGCTACTGAAATGCTTTTTCTGAATTTTCTGATCACTTAGTTCATATAAGACCCTTAAAAATTCCCATAGCTCATAATCTCATGAAGGTATCTTTATTTCCTCAAAACTCATTTCGGAATACCCCTTAATAAATTTTCTTCTGAAAACCCTAATTAAGCAATTTTCGGTCTCTCGTACTGCCTCTCTAGCAACTTGTTTCTAACTTTCTATTAAGAACAATTTTATAAATTAGGGTACTCCATAAACTATTTTTAGCCACTTTAACATTACATTTCTGAGGCCTCTAGACAATTTAAATAATAATTTTTGGCTAAAAACTTATTAAAGAGCCAAAATATTTATTGTAAAAATTTCTCGGAAAGGGTATTTTTATCTATTTAACCTTAACTAAGCCTCAATTACTAATCAGTGAATTTTTCTCTACCTTCTGGAGCATGGGGTCATTTTTTTGTGTTTTGGTCAAAATTACCAAAATGCCTTTGACTTTTCCCAAAATGGCCATTTTGCTCTTATGCTTTCTTTGCTTGCAAAATGGCACCCTTAGCATCTCTTATATCTCTATTCTGTTTTCGGACCCTTTATGTGTAATATGCTCAATTACAGAAAATTGAGGATATTAAACATAACATATAAAAAAGTCTAGGTTAAGGTGCAAAAATATTTATAAGCTTTTCATCAAAAGTGCATCTATTACTATATGTTTTTCTCAAAGGTAGAAATACATATCCATGAACATTCAAGATAAAAGGGAAAATGCTAAGATCGTTAAATATAATATAATATAATATGGTTATATTTCCACATGCAAAAATAGTGAAGGCTCCACGACAAAAAGTAACGATTTTATGTTATATTTTATTGATTATGGTAATAGGCTAACACCTTTTGGAGGTTGTGTCACCTAAAGAGGTGGACACCATTTAGTAGAGCCAATAACTTAGCAACAGTGTCCCATCGTCCATACCCATATGGAGGGGGTGTCCACTTGATTTAATCCACTTCACTAACTCTAAAGGCTTTGGCCCTATTTGCTTATGTGTTGTAAAACCATGTTCAAGCAAGCCAAAATAAAACATTTTCACATCTTACCTTGTAGACTGAAAATCACGTTAGAAAAGTAGCTTATACCATTAATCCAAATATGTGTTTCGTGTTTAAAGCTTCTATGGGCTATGAATTCCATCAATTGAAAGTTGCATTCATGGACATAATAATATTTTTGTTAAGAGAAAAGGGTGAAGGTAATTATGTGATTTTACAAGATTTCAAAATCCCAAATTAGTGGGGGGGCTTGACTTGGGATTTTGTTTATTGGAGATCTTGATATGTCTTTTACTAATTTTAAAGGTTTTTTTCATTGTTGTGATTTTCCTATATTTAATTCACTTATTATCAATCAAATAAAAAAGAACAAGTTTGAGGATTGAGTTGAACCAAGTTATAATTAAAAGACTGAATTATAAGTGAGCTAAAAATTTAAAGAAATAAAAGATTAATTTTTCTCCATAAAAAAATAACCCAAACAGTGGCCCATAAAGTCTTGAAGTCCACAAGGAAAAAAAATACAAAAAAAGCCCAAAAATCCATCATGATTAAACAAAACTCATAACGTAAAAAGAAAACAAAATTATTTTGCCACAATCTAAAATCTACCGGGCTCGTATCCTAGAATGCATGTGAAGCTAATTGGCAAAGTTAAGCTCATAGTCATATTTTTAGCTCATTAGGTGATTGAATGGATATATTGGCATAGAAAAGGAAGACACTAAAAATACTTCATATTTTGTAGGTGAGTGTTTGGATAGGCTTCCTTTAAGTCATTTAAGAGGGGTTTTATATCAACTTGTGTGAAAGTATTCTTTTAATTGATTCTGACTATTTACCAAACTAGTGTTTGGATTAGATTATTTTATGCTATTTTACATCATCCAAAACAAATATGTGTGGTGAGTAAAGCAGATTAAACCTGAATAATACTCTCTCATTAACTAATAATAACAAGAATTGAATACAATGTGTTCATTGGTACATATACATATACAGTACAGTATAAGACATGGACCTAAGGAAATTAGGCTAGATGCCGACATATACATCAATATATTGGTTTACTATGCTCTACACTTCCCCTCAAGTTTCGGACTAAACAAATTAACAGTCCCTCACTTGTGTAACAATCTGTTCTGTACATCTTTCATGATTGGTTTAGTGAGCAAATCAGCTTCCTGTTCAGATGACTTTAACTGGTGTAAGTAATCAAACCATCTTGCAATTTTCTCTAATAAAATATCTTTCATGAAACATAGGGTTAGTAGCTATGTGGATAGATGCCTTACTATCACAATACATCCGTACAGGTCCATGATTGTTATGATGTTGTTCTTTCAAGAGTCTAGTTGATAGGAATCAAGAATCTACTTCATATCCTACTTCTAGAGTCCATGATTCCTTACAGGACATTGGAAGCCCAATGACACATTCAAGGAGCCAAAGAATGAAGGAGGCATTATAAGTGTTGATAAGAGACATATTTGAGATGGAGACCCAAACCAAAAATGTAGAGAAAAGTCCAAAAATTCTATCATATTGGGAGAAGTGTAAGAGCTTCCAAATGATTAAATAGCCACAAAGTTGCATTACTAGAAACCTATTTAAGGCCCAAGTTGTTGAGTCTTTTGTTTAGCTTGTTTATTTAATGTATTTCTTTGGGATGGACAATTAAATAAGTATTTAAGCCTAGTTAGGTATTTTAGGACGAATTTTAGGTTATTTTTATTATTTTATTTGTTTTAATTAACAATTAGGAGTATTTTATAAAGCCCAGAATATCATCTTATCTCTGAGAATTAGATGCTATCCATAATCTGATTTATCTCCTAATATCTATCCATATTCTTTTGGGCTTTTAGATGAAAACATTTATCTTTATTTATCCTACCCATTGGATATAAATACATATATGGTGTAAGCTATTTTGAGATTAGAGTTAATAAATATAATTGTTTAGTTTCTTTTAAATGAGCATTGCTTGTTATTTGGTGTAATGGATTGAATAACTTGTGGGTTTATTCGAGTTATGGATGTTTTGGAATGAATACCTCATGGCATTTTTGTGAGATATTGTGGAGATTCCTAGGGAGATTCCTAATCCTTCCCGCTCTTCCGTATCACTAGTTGCCCACACTATTTCTACAACAACAGACCCTAAAGCTCTATATTTCACCTCTGTTGAAGATCTGGACACTATGGTTTGCTTATTTATCCTCCACATCATGAGTGAACCTCCAAGTTTGAGTAGGTACCTAGTCACAAACCTCCTAGCAGTCCCACATGCTTCCCAATCAGAGTCACAAAAACACACTAAGGTCAAATCTCCTACTGAACTGATAAGAGTTCCATCACCTGGACTATGTTTGAGATATCTCACGATATCACATGCCACTGCCATATGCACCTTCAAGGGGTTTCAGAATAAACTAAGTATCCACACCTTCATGGGGTTTTAGCCTTCTATATACCTTAGGTTCCCTCAACAAATCTTCCTTCTTATCCTTCCCTTCTTCACAGGCTAACAACTTTAGTCTGAGAGCTATAGGCACTCCAAGAGGCTTGCAATCGCTGATCCCCATATCAGATAACAAATCCAAGACATGTTTTCTTTATGATAAAATCATTCCCTTTCTTAATCTTGCTATCTCTATACCTAAGTATACTTCATTTCCTCGAAGGTCCTTTATTTTGAAATTATTGTACAGTAGTTGTTTCACATCTTCTATCCTACTATGTGAGCTTCTAGCGATCAATATTAAATCATCTACATACACCAATACTAGCACAACAATATTATCATAGTATCTAGTGAAAGTGAATATCATTTTGCTTTCGGTAAAACCTCATGCAAGCAAGGTTGCAGTTAGTTTGGTATTCCATTGTCTAGAAGCCTATTTGAGTCCATATAGAGACTTCTAAAGTCTACAGAATATTTTCTCCCCCTTGTTATTAAATCCCTAGGGTACATTCATATATGCCTCCTCATTGAGGTCACCCTGCAGAAAAGCATTGTGAATATCTGTATGAAATAAGTCCCAATTATTAATCGTAGCCAATTTAAGTACAATTCTCATTGTGAGCATTTTAGTAACAGGAGAAAAAGTCTCATGGTAGTCAATTCCTTCCTTTTGAGTGTAACCTTTTGCTACCAATCTAGTCTTATATTTATATATTTCACCATTTGCCTTATATTTGACTTTATACACCCATTTACAACCTATGGGTTTCTTTCCTTTTGGAAGGAGAACTGTAATATCTAGGTTTTGGATAATTGGATATAAAGGCTAAACAAATAGCTAAAGATTAATTAAGACTCTGGAAGATGAAAGGATGGAAACAAAGAGTTAAATGGTCATTATGCCAAATGTAGAAAAAGCAAGGGCAAAATGGTCATTTTGAAAAGGTAAGAGACTAAAGTGTCATTTTGGAAATTCAAGGACCTAAGGTCATTCTAAAAAAGGGACTAAAGTGAAATTACAAAAATTGAGGGACAGAATTTCCATTTATGAAATTCAAGGGCATTTCGGTCAAAGTATGACTAAAATATCAAAAAATTTAGTGTAGTCCCAAAAGATAGAGAAAAATTCATTGATTAGTAATTGATACTCGATTTAGGTCAGAATGACAAGAATAACCTTTACAAGAATTTTAAATGTTATTTAATATTTGGATATTTAATAAATAAATAATTAAATATAATTATTTAAAATATCCAGAGACCTCGAATATCTGATTTCAGATAGGAAAAAATAGCTTGAAAATTGTAGTAATTGATAAAATTAGGGATTCTAAGAGAAAGTTAGAGATAGTTTCCTAGAACAGAAAGAAAGACCTGGAAAAACCCCAAATTAGGGATTTTTTTTCAAAAATTAATTAAAGATAATTCTGAAAGCAGAAAAGGAAAGAAAAATCATGGAAGTATCATATGAACTTTGGGAATTTTCGATGATCCTAAACTGGTCAAGTGATCGCCGAATTTCCAAAAAGTATTTTCGGACCGATAAAGTAACTTTATGTATAACTAAAGTAACTTTATCTGCATAAAGTAGATTGTGGGGACTGAGATTTGCCACATGTCACTCTCTAATGAAAAGATGAAAAGCAGGACAAATATTTTAACCATGTTGTAGAATATATTAGAGTAAAGTTACTTTATCAATTCAATCAATTGCCACACATTAAGACACCTAAGTGCATATTTTTTTTTAAAATGTTCAAGACACTTCTTTAAGTTATACTTGCAGACACAAGGTCAGCCAACATAGAGAAAGAAGAGGAGAGGAGGATGCACAAGAAGGAGGAGGAAGAAGAGAAGGAAATCAAGTCAAAAACTCAAGGTAGGGATTGATTTTTACTTGTAATCTTCCATATCCTTGAGTTTCTACCACTCTCCTTCCATTTAGTCAGTTCATTTTTAGCTAAAATGTTGTGTATGTGTTGCTAGAACTACATGGTTTTTGAGAGCGAAAGTGAGAAAGAGAGGGATTTGGAAGGAAAAATTGTGTAGGGTACAAGTGAGAAAATAATCTTGGAAGCATTAGAATCAATTTTGACAAAGTTAACGGTTTTAGGACCCTTAAAGTTCAAAGAGGTTTTAGGAAGTTTTATAATGTTAGAATGCATAGTTTATGGCTTATTATTGATGCCAAATGCATTATGTCATGTGTAGGAGTTTAAGTGGCAAAGGAAAGTTTCCAAAGAGCAAGAACAAAGCCAACAAAGTTAAGAGAACAGCTAACAAACAAAGGTAGCAAAGTTACTAACTTTTACATGAATATTGTGATCGGACACGGTTTTGTCCCCTTCCGGTTCGATACAAAATGATTGCTCTAAAAGTAATGTAGTACAATGGGCAACCAATCATTATTCTTGAGGAGCAGTTTATTGATTATCCTATGCTAAATTGGTTATTGAAAACATGTTAAACTTAGGTAAGAAAAAGGGGGGTTGGTTTAGTAACAAGAAACTAAATGCAAAACAAGTATAACAAAGTCTTTTTGGCCTTTTTAATAATTGGAAGTGTGCTTTGGATTAAGGGGAAGGTAACGAATAGACTCTCAGTGATGGGAGCTTAGCTTTCCTTGCTCTAACTTAAACATGGGAGTTTAATCCTTCTGAGTCTAATTAAGAAACCCTATGTAATCACTTAGGTCCAATGGTGTAACAAATGCAGTTTACTTGAATCCAAGTTAATGAACATTCCTTGAAGCATTGTTTAATAGCACTTAGAATGTAAAGGGATAAATTGTGCTCATGTCTTCAATGAATTGCAATCACAATCACAGAAACCAAATGAACAACTAACCACCAACAATCATTGATAACTAGGTGAACACAAGGAATCAAATCTGAAATATATATATTTTAATCAACATGAACAACACCCAATCCAAATACATAGTCCAATCAAAGGTTCACAAATCTATAAACACCATTTACACAATAGTAGAAGTCTTTAAACCTAGAGATCTCTACAAATACTCAAATGCAAGATTAGACTAGGAATACTCCCTAATGAATCCCAAAGCTCAAGCCTTGATCTCCATCACCAAGAGGCTAAGATTTTAGCCTCTCATGGCTTTAAGGGCACAGCTGCAATCACCATTCTATTCTACCATGAGAAGGTGAAAATGAAGATGGAAAAACACAGAACAGAGTGGTAAGGAAGGTTGGGATAGTTGGGAAGGTGAAGATGGGGATGGAGTGTTGGAAAATGGAGGGAGGTGTGTGCAGTTGAAGGTAGCTTCAGAGAGGAAGAGCTAGCTTCAAGATGATTCTCCAAATCTACAAAATGAGGCTGATTTTCGTGGTGGCTCTCCTTTTGTTGGGTGGTAGCTGCTGACCTAATCCAAAATGCATAGCTGCACTTTCACATGATAAGGTCGCGACTTATATAGCATTGTGTCGCGACCTTAAAGGTCAGTAGAGCCTTTGAATTCGCATACAAGTTGCGACCTATTATTTATGGTCACGACGCAAAAGGTCCAGTGGCACTCTTCTGGTAAGTTTCTTCCAATCACGAACTGTATTTCCTTCAGCTTCATCTTTGGGCATTGAATATCTCCCCCAATTACCTGCAACAAAAGCAAAAAGGCTTTGTTAAGGAATCAAACACTGAAGTTCAAAGGCATGTACAGTTGAAAGAGATAATTTATTCATTTTTCCCTTGTGTTAGTGCATATGAAATGTATGACCAATAAAAGCATGAGAGGTTCAATTTAACACAAGACATGGTAAAAAGAGTTATAGAATGCCCCAAATTAATTAGGAAAACCATGTAAATATTAGCGTTTATCATATTGTCATTTGTTGTTATTTATTTATTGTGTCATTTTGCATGCTATTTATGTGCTATGTGAATATGTGAAGTTATGTTTATGACATGCCATGGCTATATGCAAAGTATTTTTAAAGTGCATCACAATATGTTCATGCATAGCTAGATAGAAAATAAATGATAATCATGCATGTTAATGTATGTGTTAGTGACTTTTGCTATTGAGATTCCAAGAATCTCATTCTCCCCCTAAAATCTAACGTTCTAGGTCAAAGCTCAAGCAAAGGTAAAGTAAGGAGATGAAGGCTTAAGTTGGAAGATTTAACTTCAAAATGCATGAATGGGAAGTTCAAAGTTGTAAATGTTATAATATGTCATGATTTGGAGTTTTTGTATAATAAACCTCTACATTTCTAGCATGGATAATGACAAGTAGTTAATGCCAATTAGTTATGTTGATTGGAAGCAGGCATGCCAAGTTAAGAACTTGGAAAAGTAAAGGTGGTAAAAAGGTTCCAACACCCTCACCCAAGTCCTAACTTGAGCTAAAAGTGAAACTGAGCAAACGGAATCCAATTGGCACAAAATTTTCCAGAATAATAGTACTCATTGCAGGGTTTAAAACAAGTCCAAGTTTATTGGATTTTGAGTTTTGTACAAAAAGTTATGATTGTCCAAAGTTAGAAGAAAAATTTGAAAAAATGAAAAATGACCAAATGAACAGTGCTTTTTCACAAATTATTCTGCATTAATTGCTCAAGAAATTGGACAAATTGATATTTTTCCCCTATAGGGAACTTAATAATCTTGATTTA
The DNA here is from genome assembly GCA_006871305.1 of Vachellia collinsii. Classification (NCBI taxonomy): domain Eukaryota; kingdom Viridiplantae; phylum Streptophyta; class Magnoliopsida; order Fabales; family Fabaceae; genus Vachellia; species Vachellia collinsii. The sequence goes on from QFDD01010838.1 coordinate 8,755, forward strand.
GATACTTGCATCACTCAATTTTTATTTTTCTAGAATTAGTTACAAATTTTCATTGTTGGCCAAAAATTCTAAAATTACCAAGTGAACAGTATCGATGAACAATATCAATTACAAAGTTTTAAAATTTCACTTGATTAACTAATTCTAAGATTGAAAGTCCTTAAAGTGGTTCAATGTTAGTCTCTAATGAATAATAAGGTAAGTTAAGGGAGGTATTACGGGAACAATGTCCCAAGTCTTATTGTTTTCTAATGCATCCATTTCCAAATTCGTGGAATCAACCCACAATTTATCTTTTGCAGCTTCTTCATAAATTCCTAGGTTCTATCATAGAATCTATACCAGCAAGAAAACTTATATGTGAAGCAAAAATATGTTCATAGCTCAAATAATTCTCAATTGGGTAAGCACATTTTCTTTTAGAGGCGTTATTGTTACCCATGGTAATCAGGTTGCAAACATAATCCTTTTCCCAAATAGGGGGTCTCTTGTTCCTTATGGGCCTCACTCCATATTTGTCTTTCACTGGTGTTTCCTTCATATGATTTTCATCTACTGTATTAGAAGTGGGATCATCAATTGATGGCTGTACCTTTCTTTGTGCATCAGAATAAACATCCAAATCGGGTTTAGAATCAAAGAAAAACAAATGTTAGGTGACCAAACAAGTTGTAGCCTAAGCATATTTTGGTCAAAGTTTGACCAAAATATTAGAAAATTTTTAAGACACCATTATTTTATGAGTAAAAAGAGGGTAAAAATATCTCAAACAAGTTGTAGAATGCATCAGAACAAAGTTATTTTATCAGTTTAAGTGGGGCCTACATTAATTTCTACATGTGCCACTTCATTAATAGATATTTCAAGACAACATTCTAGCACCATTTGGTCACCAAAGAGCCGGCCAAGTGCGGGGGAAAAGAGGAGAGAGTGGCGTGAAGCTAAGGGACCAAGAAGAGGAAGAAAATCATCATACAACCTAAGGTAAGTGGTGTTTTGGTGCAAACTCCTTCATATTATTGACCTTCTCCTCTTCAATTCTATAGGCTTGGTTTCATGGTTTTTGATGAATATTGGCTGCTGGAATTTTGGATTTTAGAGAGAGAGAGAGATAAGTGAGGAGGAGAGGGATTTAGAAGAAAATATTGGTAGGGAATTGCTCAATGCATGTTGTAGAGTTTATTAGTGTGTTTTGCATTGATTGATGTGGTATATGAATTTTTGGCATCTTGGAACCCTAGGAGGCATGGTGGCCGAATTCCTATATGCATGGGAGAGGAGTGTTTTGTGTTAAATAAGGCATGGAAAGAGGCTTGCGACAAAGAATATGCACTTACATGAAAGAAGAATTTGAAAAATCACTTTGTCCCTATGTGTCACACCTTCCTTTTCTAGCTTTATCATACATTAGAGACCTTAACTAAACCACTTGAGACTATTACATAAACTAGAATTAGTCATCCAAATGAATTTCAAATTTCTCACCCGAGTTACTATTCACTTGGTAACTTGAAAATTTTGGCCAACTTTGAAAATTCATAACTAATTCTAGAAAATTCGAAATTAAGTGATTCAAGTCTCTAAATAAAGCTTGATCAATCCCCTACAGGGTAAAAATACTCATTTAGTCAAATCCTTGCTCAATCAACACAGTTTATTACGTGAACATTCACTGTTCAATTGGTCATTTTTCAATTTTCCAGATTTTTCCCTTAACATTGGGAGATCATAACTTTCTGTATACACATCCCAATTTAGTAAACTTTGATTCA
>QFDD01010840.1:0-11936 GCA_006871305.1 Vachellia collinsii
GGAAAAATGATGAATAGATGTTCTAGACTGAGTTTTTTCTTAACATTCCATTAATATTTATTAATTGAGTTGCTAGATAATTATTTTTTTCTTTTGGGTCCTTAGAGAATTAACCTGAATCGCACATTTAGATTGCTGTATGTATATGAATTATCTTCTCCCTTTTCAATCAATTTATTGAAGCATTCACTTTTTATTTATTTACATGGTACTCAATGCTAATATAAGCTAATCGCCCCCCACCCCCAAAAAAAAAAAAATTAAAAATGCATTGGCGGGTATCAAGGAGCTGTTCATCAAACATCCAACAGAACTGAAGTTGCACAAGAATACTGTTGTAGAAAAACTTCGCGAGCTCATTGGTGATCATGTTAAAGTGGTTCGAGATTCACTGTATGATCTATTTAAGTCAGTGATTTTGCCTGGCTGTGAAGAGGTATTTATAATTTAATTCTCCCTACTATCTTTTCTTTATTACTGAAATGGAAGCTGGGTGACCAATAATCAAAATAAAATATTCTAACATGGCATAGTATTTATTGAAGAACTTTGTTGGTTTTCTTGTTGACTGTTAAAACATTTCTTTTTTGGATTCAAGAGTTACTTGCATGGTTGCATATCCTATGTTTGTTTGGAACAGTCGATTTTGGTGCTCTCTTCAATCATAGTTGTGGAGATATAATTTTTTTCCTTGATGCTTTTTGCAGTCATTATATTTAATGCCTCTGTACATTTATCCTCTCCTGCAATTAATTTACTTTGTTTTGATGTTTATTTGTCCCTATATTTTGTAGGATAATCGAGAGCTGGTTGTTTCCTTGCTGATGGCTTACATTTTTAATGCAATGACATATTTAGCAATCGACACACGGCTCAAAGCTTTTGAATTCTTGGATCTTGTTCTTGAGTTTTATCCACCTTCCTTACCTTTGTATGCAGAGAAGGTGACGCCATTTTTCTTTGAAAGACATATGGGAAATTGATACCTGATATGCATCTGCATGTATTCTTCGTTGGAGACGGGAATGTTGAAGCGCATTGACTCATGCTGTGTTGACAGTTGGCTCCTTTAATTTTGCCAATGTTCCTGCAATGAGATGTTGATTTCTGCATCCATGCATGCCAACATTGATCGTTTTATTCTTTGGTGTTATTGTGTGGCTTAATTGAAATAGTTCTGTCAGAGCTTTGTATTTACTTTTTTGTTGGTTGCGTGATGAACAGATTTTCCAAAACTATGATGATATCCTTAGGAACAGCCAGTGCTTTTTACAGGACAAAGGGAAACTGAAGGTTGCTCTTGTTGGGTTGGTTCACTGCTTGTCACTGTTGCCATGGAATAAACGAGAAACTGATTTGGTTGATAAGGTATCTTTTTTTTTTTTTTCAAATTAAAATAACAAACTCTGTTTTGGTAATTCGATGTGTATAGCTAATTGCTGTTAGCATTTTAACAATATGCTAGACTTTGTCAATTTGTACATTTGAAAGCTCTTTTGTGAATATGAAATGTTTTATTTGCTTGTCACTGAAAATATGGGTTAGACCCTTGTGTATGGATGGATGCCTGTGCGCATATACACTTTTGCTTGTATTATGCAGATTTGTAACTTTGGCATATAGAGAATGGAGTACTTGGTGTTGCTAAGAATCTATTTAAATGAAATATAATTTTGCACAATTAATATTATTTACTGGAATGATACATGTGAAATCTTTTGGGCACTCAGCTTCTGAGATTATATTTGGTTACTGTTTTTGACCACATCTACAATTGCTTCCTTTTTTCCCACAAAGATTTTCTTAATACTTTTGCTTCTTTATCAGCTGCTTTTGGCTCCGCCAACTTGTCTCTGATGCTTTCTTTAATTTCAATAGAATGCTGGTGAACAAAGGGTATTGCATGCTTTCGAGGATGATATGCCTGCAAAATCCACCGGTAAGGCATCATAAGTTTTAAAACAGATAATTAATATTCTGATGTTGATGAGTTTGAATAATTCTAAGTAGAATTGTTTATTCAATTTTTAGATTCTGCATTCTTTTTGTTCATTCGAGACACTAATGGTCTGACTGTCCTGCTTTATGCTTTCTCCGTTTATAGGATTTCCTCTTATCATAAAGAAACTGAAGGATCTTGTGCCCGTATTACTAGATAGTTACCAGGAATTTATTCCTCAAGCTCGTGCTTCCCCAAAGCTTGATGGGATGTCGTCTTCTTGTATGCTGTCTATACTTAATTGTATAGATATGATAATCAGGTCCTTTATTTATGGGAGTGACGGAGAGCGGTCAGAGTCCCAAAGTTCTCTTGATGACCTTGGGACGATGATATGGGATGATGCCATCTCTTCCTTAATGTTGAGGAAATTATTTTCTTTGTTTCCTCTCAATCCTGTGCATGATCATTCCGAAAAGGTACTTATTTTGTGGGTTGTTTCATAAACCTTTTCTTAGGGAGGGGAGAACTTTTATGTAATATAGGGTGTGGAAGATGAAATAGAATCAGAATCACTTGTTATTCTTCTTTAATGCATCTGTTAATTTGACTTTTGCAATCAATTGTAGCATTTTGCTCAGCTAGCTATTTAGTGAATGACTGTTACTTGTTGCTCTACTACAAGGTTTCTGCTGTTGGCATTATGTGCTTCTTTTAAATTTCTAGTTGGCCTTCTAGCATGTTGCCGAGCTATTTATTTGGTTATGAAGAAATTGAATTGCTGTTCTATGAGATATAAATCCTGTTATTCTATATCTTTGTTTGGAGATGTTTGTTATATAATGCATCTCTGTTTCCCAGGTCTTCTCAACTGACGTTAGAGTTTTAAACTAGATGTCATCTACCTATCTAGCAACCTCATGAGTGGTTAACTCAATTTTATTGTCTATTTCTTAGCAGAGTAAGAAAATGACAAACAAATAATGACATGATTCAAATTTTTATTTATTTATTTTTTGATACACTGACATGAACAGCTTTCATTGGGGATGAATAGATTGTTTTCGCAATAGATACTGATTCTTCTCATAGCCATCCATAGTTGCTGAAACATATTTACTGATTCTTCTCATAGCCATCCATAGTTGTTGAAACATATTTACTAAGTGTTTTGCCTGCCTTATCCTTCGGATTTAATGGCTGGTAAGATTTTTGAATTAAAATTAATCTCGTGTTAAATCTTGTGACTTAGTGGATTAATGGGAGGCGTAAATACATACAATAGCAAGGACTATTTAGATTACCAATAGCAAGCATAGCTCATGCTCTTGCAGCTCAAGATGGAATGTTGGTCTTTGATAAGGCATGTCTTGTGTTCCAACTTGACGAACATTGACCTCTATCGTTACATATATTGATTTTTGTTGTTGATATTCAAAGCTTGAAAAGTACCAGCTGACAATTTTGTAGCTTGACAGTTAATCGGGATATTTAATTTGATTATGCGTTTCTGGGAGCATGACTCTCGGTTTCGGTGTTTGCACTGGATACTTGAAAGTTGACAGTGGCATGTGTCACGATGTTACAGCCAAGTTTTATGTCAAAAATAAGCATACAATTCTCTATACATATTTTTCGGTGGTGAAATACCCTTTAATTTTGGCAGTTCCCCCTCTTTGTGAGAAGTGTGGTCAGACTAAAATGGTATTCTGGTTTGTACTCTCAATGGATCTGATTCCTTTTTACCTATTCTTTGCAGGAATATGATAGATGCCTTGAGCTTAATATGGTCGTTATGAAAATATTTTTTCAACTCAATGAATGGATCTGTCTTCCTCTTGATTTGGTGGAGAAGTTTCTAGAATTTCTGGAAAATGCCCTGCTGGGAAAGGTTTGATAAATGCAACAATAACTTTTTTTGAAGTCTGAGCTATCAAGTTATATAATTTGAAAGTGATTGGGCATTTTTCCATACAGGTTTGTGAAGCTTCACAGTCAGCTAACCCTGTCTGTGAAAAGCATTTAATTCAACTCCTTCCTTTTATTCCTAAAATTGTTACATATGATGCAAGCTATTGGACACCTCGTCTTCTTCAGGTTTGACATGTGATTTTAAAGATTCCGGATGTTGATTGTTTCTTCTTAAAAGCCATTGGCCGGGTTTTCTTATTCCTTTTAAATTATGTAACTTGTTTGTTTTGATAATTAGTACTTCCTGAGTGCAGGCTTTTACACAGACATTCAGGGAGAGCAAGCCAGCTTCTTCATTGAAAATGGCCTGTCTTTCTGCAATAGAGGATATGCTAACTTCTGTGAGTTTGGCTTCATTTTTATTCCAAATAATTACTTCAAGTTGTAGACTTATGGATAATCAAATTAAAGCAATTTATACATGTATTTTAATCTTATGTGTTTATATTTTGGTGTAAATTATAGATCCAAAGTAAGCTTCTTCTAGATGCAAGCACTCTGGAACATCCTGAGTTTCAAGATGCTTTGATTGCATGGATAAGAGAGCTCCCTTTGTTGCTGATCCAGGTTGGTGATAAACACCCAGCCTTCTCACAGGTAATCACTTAATATGTGAAGTTTTCAAATTTAAATTATGGTCTTAAATCACCAATTTACTATCTCCCTGTCCTTTTAACATTCAATGTTCATTCAGGCTGTGTTACGTCTTCAACTTCACATTGGACAGTGTGCTTTGTTGAACCCGTCACTTATTTGCATGTATGACAACATGCAATATTCATTGCAGGAGTTTTACTGTGCATGTCAAGGAGGTAAACAAAAACACTGTTAACTTGGTATCTGTGGTTTATTACCTATACTCTTATTTCCTAACCTCATCTCATTGCCTTTTCTTGTTGCAGGAAAAATGTGGTATGGTCCCTTCATCAGGCTTCCTAGAGAAGTTCAAGAGCTCTCTTTGTGTTGCCTTTACTATTTCTCTCATTTGGATTCCCATTTCTTAAAGACAATATCTTGTTGCTGCCTATGTATGTATTTTTGTCCTCAGTAAAATTGTAGCTGGCTTTCATTTTTTCTTAAAACATTTTCTTAACTGTTTGATCTCTTATCACATGCATGAAGATTAGTTTCTTGTACCATTCATTTATAGATTAGAATTTCAATATTTGCACAACACTGTTCTCTTGATGTAGTGTTGTGTATCAAAATTAACGACCAGTGTTATCTTTGCCTGTGGCCTTTTCTGCTTGGTATTTTGTGTATTTGTGAATTTTCATGTATTTGTTAACTGATCTGTCATGTTAAACTTGATTGTAAGTTGTTTAATCATTCATAATGTTTCAAAAAATAAAAAATATCCAATGAACATTTTAAGTCGAATGTAGTTGTTCAGACAATAAATTCAAAATCTGTAGCTGGTGTCTCATGATAAAAATTGTCTGACTAGATTGCTTATAGGTTGCATCAAATAAAATATTTAGGCTTTCTAACCATCACATTAAGGATGCAGTTTCAATTATTTGAAACGTAGTATTTTAGCATGTAATGTAGGAGCTATATATTATACAATGTTTGCGATAAAAATTAATTTCAGAATAAAGTCCCAAATCGTTTGATAGAGATTCTGAGTAAGAGATACGTTGTGAAGTATAGAATATTCAGTAAGTTGATTCGCCAACCAGCATCATTCTTACATTGATAAGTTATAATAATTAGTTATACCTTTTTACAGCATCATTCTTACATTGATAAGTTATAATAATTAGTTATACCTTTTTACAGCAATTACTTGCTAGTGGCATTTTTACAATATGTCCAATGTCATTAGTGTTATAAACAATTGCTTTAGAAGGTTTTTATTACTTAACACCCATTCATTTCTGTCTCCTTTTCTTGTAGGTCCCAATTTAGATCCCCATGTGTTGTTTCGGACTATTGAAGTTCTTCATTCAGCATACGGAGCTGGACATATTGACATCGCTGATCACTTGAGTTTCTTCATTACTTTGCTATCAAGCTTTAAAGTTTCTCGTGGTAGGCACAGATTTATATGGTGATTGGCACCTAAGGGGGATTATACGGTCAACTGTTTTGTGCTTATGTTTGTGGGAAATTTTGTTGAGGGATTTATTGACATAAAATTTGGCTTCTTGATAATTATAACAACCTTGACTTAGCATGCCTAATATGTTCTTGAGCTTGTGAAATCATGAGGATGAAGAAAATGTTCCTAGTCGCTGGTCATGTATGTATGACTTCAGGTGATCCCGCCCCACTGGTGTTTTAGTGTAGTGATCCAAGATGATTGAATTAGGGGAATATCAGCTTTTCTATTTTATTAAACATATCTTCTGTAATCATCCAATGTCAAATTTTATTCTGGACCTGTTTTTGATTGAATTTTGCAGAAGTTGTTCCTTCTGGTTTGGCTAATGATCCAATCTTCAAAACATTCAAGTCAATTACAAGTGTTCTTTGTTCACATCTGGCTATGATGGGCAATAATTCTCTTGTTCTAGAAATGCTGGAGGAAGTGATACTTGATCAGATAGTAAGTTGATTCAATTTTTTTAACTATAACCCACCAATACATTAAGCTTTCTTTTGCATGGAGTTCTCTTCTTTCTTGACTGAATTGCATCTCCATTTTTTTACTTTTCTGATGTTTTGGTCCATTTGAAGACATTTTAGAATCATGAGGTCTCCTCATATATATATTGGCATTGAGTTTTCTTTGTTAACTGAACTACTAATTTTCCTTTTTTTTTTCCAACTTTTATGTTGATTGAATTCCTTCAGAGATGTTCCCAAATGATGAGCTCTTGCACTTTTATTTTGTGTTGCAGCTGCTAAAGCCTCCGCTGGATAACAGTTGTTCTCTCCTAAGAATGCTCGTAGCAGTGGATGTTAAGCCTACATTGCTTTCTGAGAAAAGTATTGACACTCTGGGAGGTTATCTTTCAGAATATTTGATGGATGTTGTACAAGTGAGTATATTATTTAAAATTCGAAACCATATATGCCACATCTAAGTGGGGGATTTAACCATTTTATATTTTACTTCTCTTAGATTTTCAAAATCATGCCTCTCATTGAAAGTTAAAATGATTTATTATTTATTTTTGTCTTTTGCCTTGTTTATTTTGAACGTTGAAAAACAGCAAGGTCTTTGACTAATGGGATGAGTAATAGAATATATTAAATAAATTAAACTTGAAATATATGTTGGGGAAAACAATCAAGAGTCTGCTTAAAATCAGCCAAAAAAAAAATAATAATAATAATAATAAAGACATGCAGAGTTGGATGAAGGATATTCTATCTGACCTTGCGTGCCTTTTGTTTTGGGTTACTTCACCGTAGTTATGTTTATCTGGAATTATAACTACGGACTTATAGTTCACAGTTAAAACCAAAGAGACTTTAGCCCAAAAACAGAAGTTAAAACCAAAGAGACATTTCATCTGGGAAAATGGCAACTTCATATTTCTGAGCTTCTGTAATTTATTAAATTCTATTTTTCAATCTCATTTAACAGTGTACTTGTTTTCAATGTTTTTGGTAATCTTGTCTTCCCTCAAGTTTCATCCTCTGTTATCCTCTTAATTCCTTGGCTGATTATAGATTTAATTGTCTTACAGTGCATTCCTGAAGATGATGACAAGCACACAGTGTCCAATCAATTAAGTACACTACACTATTACCTACTGCCTTGTTTTTTCTTGTTTGATCGGTGCCACAAGCTTATGAATCTTGTGTTGAAGAGCATGAGATTCGCTATAGGAGGCAGTTTTTCAGCAATTTCTGATACATGTATTCAGTCGAGGAAGGACTTCTACAGTAGAGTAAATGCCGTTGCTTCTCTACTTTCGTTGATGCACAAAGATCCTAAATTGCAACAGATATTGTCCTTATTCAAGGCAGATATTGATAACATCATACAAGTTTACTTGCAGGTTGGTGTGTGCGTGATGTTCAATAGTTACCCCCCCCCCAAAAAAAAAAAAAAGGGCCTGAGATGTTCAATATTGTTGATTGCTACTTAACATGCCATTCTTGAAAATTAAATATGTGATGATACCTTGTAAATAATGGATACTTATGGTATTTATAATGGTTGACAAAAGCTAAAATTTCTAATATCTAAGATTTTCATGCTTTTGTAGAGGTATGAGATGTATGTAAATGAAGGCTTCATGAGCCTCTAAGCACCTTGAATACATGTGTACAAACACATCCAACCAGGGTACCTTGGATATCTTAGAATCCCAGATTCTTGGATGAAGATAGTGGTGCCATAATGCCATATGAATCGTTTATGTCAATACTTAATTTCTTTATGCTTTATTTGATTGGGTATGCATTTTACATTAACGTTTTAAACTTTTCATAAATATGATAACTTGTCTTTTTTTACTCATTTTCTTTGTTTTGGTGCAGCTATTAGAAAATATCAGTGTGGGAATTGAAGAAAGAGATAAAATACATCGCTCATTTGATCGGCTAAAAATTTTAAGCTCATTACCCCAAGAGACAGCGACAGTCTATTCAAGAGTGTTTTAGACCCAAGCAACTAATTTATCCATGTGAGTTTCCGTGACTGGACCACCATTATGCCTTTGGCTTATTTTTCTTGAGACTTATCATTCGCTGATGTTGCTGATTTCAGAGTGGCATGCATGCATGTGCTTCTATGTCATTGTGTAGTTCTGATTTCCTATGACCTAAGCTGTACAGAAGTGATGAGCACGGAAATCTGCATAAATCCGGGAAGAATGATAAGCACTGAAGTTTGTGAGAGAGTGTTTTCACTTGTTCAACATTTCACGTGGCAAAATTTCCATGTTTCCCCTTCACTTGCAGAGAAAACTGGATGACGACTGTCAAAAGGGGAACGCCAAAGGTATTCATTTTGAGTTTTGTTAGCTGAGATTGATATCTTTGATGACCATTTATGCTAAAGCGGGAAGGTGTCCAAGAATACCACTTTTGTGCAGCAGTCATCAAGTGAATCTCTGAAGTGAATTGTTATCGTCCTTAACTGGTGATTCGTTTTCACCATGGGTGAGCAATTTTGAGATCTGCCAGCAGGAAATTAGTTTCCATGTGGGGATATGTAATATTTGTCGTCATTTCTCCATAATGTATTGTTCTAAACAGCCTTTTAGCCATGAGTATCGATGACGTATTTTTCAGTGAAATGATTAATGTTGTTGGAACTTCCACCGTCTTGTTGCTTTTTTGGTTCTATAGTTTTTTCTAAAATTGAGCTCAAACTGCAGGGTCCCTCTGAATGTCTAGCGGTAAATGGTTTTCTTGGGGAATTGACTAGTCGAAACCTAACTTCATATCATTCAGCGGCGCTTCAGAAATTTCGCCCAACTCGTAATATCATATCGAATAATTTTTTATCATTTCGTTTATGAACAAGTATAGAATGTTAGTATTGAATTCGATAATTGGTTTCTCTAACTTCTCTCAAGTAAAAAACTGCTCCCGTACTCAAATCCACTGGCATACCACTGACCATGACGATTTTGCTCATAGAATAGAAGAAATAACACTTGATCTCTTCTTACGTATTAAGAAAAACATTTGAATCCAGGCATGTTAGAGCTCGCTCAAATTGAAACTCGTAGCGTTTTGGTCAGTTGCACTTGATCAGAATCTGACAGTTGGGAAAGTTAGAGTAGTTGGTCCAGTATCATAATGTGAGGAGCCTGTGTTTTGCGTACGTTTATTTTTCACTTCTGCAAAGAGATATGAGAAAGAGGCGTTTCACTTTCATTGGAACGATTGAGAGGTAATGGATGGACGACTGAACTCTAATCCTTTCTGATGACGAAGCAGTCGCTAATGTCTGGAGGACCACTCCAACGCATTGCCAACACATTGCTTAATTCCCTGAGGCTAATTCTAACCTTACTGTTTATTCCCTCCTGTCAGAACAGTCTTCGGATCTCTAAGTTTAACTTTTTAAGCTAAAATCATGTCACTTAACTTATTATATTGGTTGGTGTATCATAATTCTCAAGTCTCATTCCTGGCTGAACTTTACTGTTTGATTCATTATTTTGTTGGGTAAAAGTATAAAAATACCCTTAAGCTTTTAGTAAAAAAAAGTGCATGTTGCACTGTATGCTTTTCAGAGGTGTAAATGATATATACTTACACATAAACATTTAAAATAGGAGAAAATGTCAAGATCATTAAATACAATTTAACAAAATTACATGTGCATATGCAAAAATAGCATAAAAGTAACGGTGTTAAGTTATATTCAATTATCTCATCATTTTTCTTTTCATTTTAAATGTTTATAGATATTTTTATGGTTTTGTAAAGCATATAGTATTAGATGTAATCTAGTAAAAGCTCATAGCATTTTTTGTACCTTAACCCTTTTTTCTTGAAAGGTTGCAGAATAAAATACCTATTGCTTGTTTGATTGATATATCAGATAGCGGGATAAAAGGATATGAAAACCAAGTGACTCCTCAGCCCTCCATTTGCCATATTTTAGCGAGTTCATGGCTATTTTGTAATGGCGTTATAAAATCACGTTCATGCAAATCGAAATAAAATTCATTTAACATACGTAGTTTATAAATAATAAATTATGTTAAAAAGATAACTTTAACCAGTGATACAAATAAGAACATTATGTTATGATGGGATTCTTAAATACTCGCATCACGTTGTTCCCATCTTCTTTTGTTTTTTTGGCAACACACGTTGTACCCCCCTTAGGCTGAAGCACCCTGTACATTTCAACAGAATGTACTCGTAAGAAGATAATCCAGAACCAATTATTTTTCGATTGACAGTTCTGCTAGACTTACTTTTTTATATATAACGTATTCGTCAGTTATTGTTCAAAATCCATGTTTAATTATGGAGATAGTTAAACATTTTATTTTAAAACTTAAAAGAATTGATCTACTGTGTGCTACTAATCGTTATTACTCATATAGATAAAGTGGTTTTTGTATATATGTACTTATGTAGTTATTGATGTAACCGAGCTAGCTTATAGCAGCTCGGGTTAGCTGTACCAGAGTGGAAGCTACCAATACCATGCATCGATTTCTCACCAACAATGCCTATGATGGATCATCTGCGTCCATACCACTTTGGTGAAATTACAGCTTTTCTTCTTCGAGCTAAAATATAAGTATAAAACTTAATATTATTAATATGTACAAATTGGTGCTCTAAAATAAAACAGTCTCCTCACCAACCGAAGTGCTTAGCAGCCAGGACATGATTTTTAAAATGCGTCATGGAAAATTACAATAAAATCCTAATAAATTAATATAATCATTAAGAAGTACAGGACAAAGTGGTAAATTTCAATGCAGGGAATGATAAGAGAATTACATCGTTGATTCGTTCATTTATTTTTTTTTACATAAAAGATAAGGTGAACTGGATTTCGGAACTCACCATAGTCAATGCACGCTTCCAAATTCAGATAAAGCATATAGATATACTTTCAAATCAACAACTAACAAGTTCTTTAAATCGATAGCGAGATTTGAACTCATAACCGTAGAAACTATGAGCCAATTTCTTATCAATTAGATAAACTTTTGTTAGCTGTGCTGTCCATTTATCATTGAGATTTTTTCAATAATTATACAGTCTGTTTTAATTTAGAACAGCACATTTCATAATCATATCCATTCCCTAAATTTTTGCATTTCACTGCCACAAAATGTCATGTCTGCATCACCTGAGTGGGAAACCAAAGCAAATGAACTTGCCAATGTATACACTTGAGTGAGGGCGACACTGGAGCATGGCGAAAGGGACGCCTCTTCTCATCAACACATCTTCATGAAAATCACATTGGCAGCCCATACTCAATATTCTCGCAAATTCCGGCATGTTTCGTGTAATTTCTGAATCATTCACACTCATTAATGAATTATTTTCCCCATTTACTTATTTATAGGTAATAGTGGCACTGTTGCTTGGGTGGCAAGGTTGCAGTAGGGTGTGGATATGAGCTCAAAAATTCAAA
>QFDD01010844.1:0-10777 GCA_006871305.1 Vachellia collinsii
ACAACAAGGCTAGCATAGAGATGACCAAGAACCCAGTTTATCATGATCGAACAAAACATGTGGAAATTGATAGGAATTTCATTAAAGAGAAAGTTGAAGGGGGAATTATCAAGTTGGAGTATATACGTTCAGCAGACCAAATTGCAGACATCATGACCAAGCCTCTTCCTCGGGTCAAATTTGAAGGACTTCGAAGCAAGCTGGGAATGCTAGATATATATTCTCCAGCTTGAGGGGGAGTGTTAGAATTCAAATTTTTAATTGTTGCTTTTCCATATTTTGCTCCCTCAATTATGCCTAGATTCCATATTTGTCTCCCACAATTATGCCTAGGATTAGGGGAGAATAATTTCTCTCTTTCATAATTGTTTCCTATATAATGTCCCCTTTGTTTACAATAAGAAGCAAGTAAGAGTGATTCAGTTTGTATGATTTACCTACTGCGGGTGTGTTTAATAGAAGGGTCTAGTCTTTCATAGTATAATGAACGAATATTTGAATTCTTGATAGGATAAATGCCCACATTGAGCATCCGATAATGACTCGAGTGTGGTTGTGAAAATACTTGTGCTATGAAAAAGAGATAGTGACACTTGAAGCTGTTGCAGCTGAGTGGTAACTTGACCTATCTGTTAAGTAAGGTCATCGGTCTTTTGATTCAAGAGATTCAGTTTATAATCAATCTTAACTAAGACTTTGTTTTGACAAACAAAATTTTCTATCTACCAATTAAGAACTTCTTTTGCTGAGGAGACTAGCTTAGGTTCTCCAGTATTAGTAATCTCTGTAGGAATTGAGAAAGGCTTAGAGGAAACTTTGGTTTCCTTGTTGGTTCTTCGTTGTAGTGGTGGGAACTACTGGTCATATGGATCCATCATAGTTATGCAAGGAAGTGGTTCTTGTTGGATAGTAGGGATTACATGTTTAGGAAATCTTCTTGGGAGAAGATCTTGATGAAGTGTTTCAATAAACAGTTCTGCTAGAGATAACTTCTTTGTTGGGACAGCATGAACTGGAACTTTAAACCTTCAATGTTCTGAATCATAATCCTCATCATTAGAATGATAAGGATTGCTATGAGAACAAGGGGATCCACAAGTCTTTTTCCCCTTCTTAGCAACATATCTTAAAGGATAAGCCTAACTAGGCTCATCTTCATCATCAGAGGCTTCCCACCAGTAAGGATTATCGCATTCACAGTCTAGATCACACATTTCAGGAGCAGCATCCCAAAGAAAATGATCATTGATATGAGAGACATAATAAGGCTTTGCATCATGATTTATCCTGGCAATCAGAGAATCTTTCTTTGATGGAGTATAAGCCAGAGGGATGGTTAAAATGGATCCAAAAAAAGTAGGACATGTAGATGGGCCTTCTTTTCCTACTCTGGTAAAAATAAATTTTATAGTACCATTTGGTAATCTTTGAAGTCTAGGCGGAGCTACAGTATGGACATTTTTTTGAGTAGAATGAAACTAATTCTCATAATTATCGATCCATTCAAGTGGCATCAATTGAGACAATTCTTCTTGTAGGATCTGTCTAGGGATATGAATGATGGATGTATCATCAGCTCTTTCAGAAACAACGTAAAGAGCATCTCAGGTAGAGTTTGGGAAGTGAAGATAAAGTGAATGATTATGCAAGCAATACACAATCTAATGGTGTAGAGTGGCCATAATGGCTCTAGGATCTTGTTCAACACCAACAATTTGGACTTGAACCTTCAATCTTTCAGAAAGAGTGGGATCTGAAAGTTTGATGTTGAAATTTGGAGCAATAGTAAGGATAACGCTTTCATTGCAGAGAGTTATGAAGATGGAACTAATCAAAGCATTACTGTAAGAAGTATCAAGCAAGACAACCCTCGTAGTAGTTGAGATTCCTTTTCTGCCATGAAAAGTAAGAACAAGACAAACAGCACCAATATAGAGATGAGTATAACCCCGTGATAACCATGAGTTTATCAAGGGTTGAGGAATTTCCAAGGTGACATTCTGTTCAACTATGGTTGCTTGGAGACTACATTGGTCAAGCTTGGTGAGTTGAACAATCTCTTTGGCATGAGGTCGCGAGAAGAAAACAAGGATGTGATATTTTTGGTGACTGTGTTGGTTCTACAATAAAGGTTGTGTGGACTGAGTAAGGGTAACTCAGTATCATGAATTTTGGCATCTTTAGGAAGGTGGTTAATCTCAAGACAGAGGGAGGAATGTATGTAGGTGAGAAAGATGAAGAAAGTCTGGCAGGCTTAAGATTGGTAGGTATAGTAGATTTATTGATATCTAAGGAAATTTCTTCATCACCTACATTGATATATATATTAAGAAAAAGCAAAAATTGCAAACAAATCTCCCATTAAAACATATATTACCTCAAGGCTACGTGAAATTTATTCAAAAATTAGGTTTCCAAGTGGGTATAATTGTTCTTCAACTATATGTAAGATATTTTCAACTATGTACAAATATATTTTATTTTGCCTTTGAAACAAGGTATGTGTAACTCATTCTCATTGGATGCAACTGTTTTTTAGTTGAGTGTAATATATCTTTAACTTCAATGGAAATCCTTTAATAAATTTTAAATCAAAGTTCATGAAATAAATTGATAATTGAGAAAAAGTTTATATACTAAAAGTTATATTTTCACTTCATGGTAATGTATAGTTTTGGACTATATTTAAGTCAAGTTCTTTATACCCATTGCATCTAGTTTTCCAATCACACATTGATATGTGTCTTAATTTTAAAATATTATCATTTAACTTTAAATCCACATAAAAAATAGAACACATGTTCATGTGTGATTGAAAAACTTGATGCAATGAATATAAGGAACTTAACTTAAATTTTCTCCTATTGTTTTTCCCAAACCAAAATCAGCACCAATATTCAACTTGGGGTGTTGGTTTATTTTATATTTATATCACTCTAGTTCTTTATAACATTTAGATTAGGCCATGTAATTTTTTTGTAGGACAAAGTTCTCTTCTATTTTTTCTAAATTAGAGCAGTATTGTCTCTTTTCGTTGAAATTGTTTATTGTCAAAGTTGATTTTTTTTTTAAACATCAACATTAATTTTTTAAAAGGGTGGGGAAACATTTCTACATTTGAAACTTAAAGGGTGATATTGAAGCCAAAAAATCTTTCAGGACAACATTACTTTTATACAAAAACTTCCGAAGCAAATTTGCATCTTGACCCTCCTATTTTTATACCTAAGCCAGCCATTTATTTGCCTTCCCTTTAATTTTATCACAAGCTAATGCTTCTATTCTTCCCATATGATTATATCACATTAATTTTTAGGGTTATGAAACTGAAAATTAGAAAAATTACAAGATCGTACAACTTTATTTTTTTATAATAAAAAATTTATGTGAGTTGGATTCTGAAGGCTCACTAAGGCTAAAGTATGCCTCTTGTTTTAGAGAGCTTTTACACGTTACAGAGATAATTACAAATCACCCATTAACAATGTCCTCATATCGATAGTGAGATTTAAACTCGTAGCCATATAAAATGTGATTAAATTTTTTACTAATTGAACTAACTTTTGTTAGCAAGTGTACAACTTTTAGTTTGTTAGGAATTAAGCAATTTTTAATCTTTGAGGAACAAATTTTTTAATGGAAAAAAGTCCATTACGGCTTCTTCAATGGATGATAAATGGGCCCAAGTCCATTAGAGTTGGGCCATTGCTACATTCTTATATACTTGTTTTTTATGGGAAAGCTTGTCATGACTAATGTCCTATTTGGTATCATGAAAGTGTTTCTATGAAGATGGAAATGGGTGTGGAAGTGGAACTAGAGAG
Source organism: Vachellia collinsii (assembly GCA_006871305.1). Classification (NCBI taxonomy): domain Eukaryota; kingdom Viridiplantae; phylum Streptophyta; class Magnoliopsida; order Fabales; family Fabaceae; genus Vachellia; species Vachellia collinsii. Next base: position 3,825 of record QFDD01010844.1, read on the forward strand.
AAGTGAGATTTATATAAAATACTTGATATCATCAATAAATTAAAGCTGACTCAAGATCATAAAAGTTTCTCATCAAGCACCACAGTTTGTAAGCGAGATGGGGATTCATCAAAATAACATAAGTTTCCCTATAAGATATGGGCCATTTTTGCTAACATATCCACCATGGTATTGTTCTACCTGGGTATGTGTTGTATCACAATATTTCAACTCCTAAAGATGACCATATGGGCCTCAACAATGTCTTTGAATGGGTAGTTAATGTCATCAGTTCAAAAGTTTAACATCCTCAATACAATCAATGAGGATGCTGACATGATTAAAACCCCGGTTCCAACACAGATGTAATCCATAGAGGTAATGCAGTAAGCTTACGGCTGAAACCACCTACCCATTGGGCATTTCCTCCATGGATGACTCCACCATAACCACTCCGTCAAGAGTTAAGAACAAAACCATTGATTTCAAGGTTGTAAAAGTAAAGCCCTCCATTGATGTCTTCATGGATTTAAACATACTATCTATACCATTCTAAGATATTGTCCCTGTTTAGTCGCCAGTAAGCACAGGGTTTTGTTCTCCTGGGATCGCATAGTCATCTAAAAGGCGCTTTGGATATCAAAGGCCACGCCCCGACAACATATATAGCCTTCACTTTGGATGAGTCCAACTGATGTAGAATTTAAGCGCACCCTGCCTACTGCATCTCGCTTCCCCCTTCACCCACTCTAGGGTCCCTCAAGATGTTAGGTCCCTAACAGCATTTGGTGTTATACTGCATATTGTGACATCTTAAGGTATTGTCCATATTTAGCTGCCTGTACGAATAGGGTTTTGTTCTCCCAGGATCCCATAGTCACCCAAAAGGTGCATTGGATGTCAAAGGTCACACCCCAACTACATATATGGCTTTCATTTTGGACGAGTCCAACAGATGTGGAACTTGAGCGCATCCTACCTACTGCGTCTCCCTTCCCCCTTTATCCATTTTGAGATCTCTTAGGGTATTATGTCCCTAGCAGCGCTTGGTGTTACACTTTCCCCACCAACAGAAAGAGTCATCCTCGGTTCTAATTCCATATTGTGACATCCTGAGGTATTGTCTATATTTAGCCACCCATAGACATAAGTTTTGTTCTATTGGGATCTCATAGTCACCCAAAAGGTGCACCGGATGTCAAAAGTCAAGCATTAACTACATATATGGCCTTCACTTTGGACGAGTCCAACTGATGTGGGATTTGAGCTTATCCTACCTACTGCGTCTCCCTTCACCCACTCTAGGGTCCCTCAAAGTGTTAGGTCTCAACAGTGCTTGGTGTTACATTGTTCTTTATAAAATTGACATCTGGACAAGAGAGCATGGTCCCCGTAAGCCCTGCAAAAAGTAGATAGTGCATGGTTTAAATCAATCTAGATATCTTCTCCAGAAACTTTCCTACACTTGTCTACCCATATATCCCAACATATGTCACCAAATAAAACATTCCATTGTAGCTTTTGAGTGAAACCCCTTCTGCTTCCTTTTTGAGGTTCCATCTTAACCATTCCACTCCTTGAAGAGATAAAAATTCATCCCATAGAGAAGGATTGAAAATGGAAGCCCAACGCTCTCATGCATTGATACAGTCTCGAAGCAAGTGCATAGTATCTTCCTCTTGTTTTCAACTGAACGGACACCTAGCAGATTCAGTAATACCTTGTCTGGAATAGAGTTGTGCTATATGTGTCTTCCCATGTGCAAAGATCCACATGAAAGCTTTGGTTTTCTCTGTAATTTTCCATCTCCATAGTTGCTTCCATATGGTGTCTCCCTGGGCCTGAGTACCTGTAGAAAGAAAATGATAGGCAAAGCTAATAGAAACACAACCATCAAATGAAGGTTTTCAAAAATACTTTTCATCCCCTCTCTCCTCTTAAGGTAGGTGTGCACTCATGATCCAATCAACAATATGAGGTTGAAATCATTATCCTTAGATTTGAAGCTATGGCTGATAGAGACTGGAAGGTTTATTCCGAAACCTTTTCCCAATTATCAAACCATAAGGATGTACTCTCACCATTACCAATTTTAACTTCCTCCCCTTTTGAATTTGTTCCACATAGTACATATACATCTCCAAGTGAGGGAAGAGCTTTTTTTAATCAGCACTTGTGATATAGGATCATTGCCACACTTATATTTGGCTTTGAGAACTTGAACCCATAAAGCATTAGGATTATTTAGCATATTCCCGCACAATTTTATAATGAAGGCCTCATTCTATCTATAAAGATCTCGTATCCCCAAACCACCATTTTCCTCTTAAATGCCCTTTAAAACAAGTTTGTTAAGATGGTGGAAGTGAGATATAACTTTTAATTGAAATATGCATTCATAATATGAAAATCTAAAATTCCCTTTAACCAAAAAAAAAAAAATCTTCCTCTTCCATTATGCAAAGCCGACCAATATCTCTTCCATTGTGCACAATCATCTCTGGAAATCAAACAAGGGAGATCCAATACATGCAAATACAACAAAAAATTCATCAATAACTTATCTAAGAAATCGAATGGGGGAAGAAGAGGCAGATCTGAGATCTACAAATGTGCATTCAAGTATGGTGATATGAGATCTAAGATTGAATGGGAAGGTCATGTTCACTGGTGATGTGGAGACTTGTGTTCACTGCTGAAGTCACATCTTTACCATTCAATTGTGATGTGTGTTTGCTACCATCACTATGGAGAAGGGGGTCAATCCAAGTCGCCTTCAAATGGAAGGTGGGTAGTCAAACCATTGTCATTATCACTCTCTCTATTTTAGATTCATTGTCCCCACTAGAGCATTGTTGTAAATGGAAGAGGGATATAAACCCTGACAGAGGAAGATGAGAGGGGGGGGAGTTGATGTCGCAAGTCAAAGAGGGATGGCAAAGGGGGAGGCTATGAATGGTGGAGATGGCGTTGGAGGGAGAGGCCGTCAAGTATGAGGGTGAAAAGGATGAGATATGATTATAAGTTTATAACCTGGATGGGTAAAAATGTCAATTGATAAAATAATAGGATATAACATTCTAAAAATTCAGTTCCATGAAATTGAGATTGGTTTCATTGGTCTATGCAAGGAACCAATGGAATCCATTTTAATATAATGGTAACTTTATGTTTCCACGGATTTTTTTTTTATCCGGTTTATGGTAGAAACGAGAAAGATTGATTGGATTAGATAGGCAGAGCAAATGTACTATATTAAAAACAAAATATTATTATTACAATTAGCGAGGTAATTAATTGCAATCAAACTTCTTTTGCTGGCAGGTACAAGTACTGTGCTTAGCTTGCCTTCCAAAAGTGGATTTTGCAGTACACAAATGCATAGCCAAAACAAGTAGCTCCAATCTCCCATACATAGTTTAAGTTCCACTAATTAATTTTTTATATATTTATTACATAGCTGAAACTGGCTAGGGCACATAGGATCCCTCTCCAAATAACCAGAGGAGGAATTTATATATGGGGGACAAACTTTGATTTATTAAAGACGAGAGATCATAGTAATTTAAAGAAGGTATCCCTAAATTTACAATAGTATCACATATATATAGCTCCATCAATATTATCACACATATATATAGAAAGAGCTCTATCTTATATATGTTGGGTAATAAGCATCCTTTCCTCCTTTAGTTGTGCTTTATCCATCGAAAGCCTTATAACCAAACGATGTAAAAGCCTTTTTTTTTTTAAAAAAAAAAAATGAGACGTCATGGGATTAATGCAGTTTGTAATGTGATTTATCCATATCCTAGGCGATCCAAGCTAGTTACAATTATGTCATTCAGTCAATATCCCAGTTTAAAAGTCGCATCAAGTGGTCAACGGGAAATCTGATCGAATTTGAACTAATATGATTAATTAACACCCTCCTTTGACAAAACCTAATATGATTGATTAGCTTTTATGTCTAATCCCAATCGCTTAATCCAACAAATTAAAATACCTAAAGTTCCAACTTCCAAGCATGCTATTCTTTTACATTAATCATGGCATATTAATTATATAAACTCATTATTACATGCACACATTCAAGTGTGTAGTGTAATAATCATACATGACCTTAGATGTGTGTGTGAGTGTTAATTATTTCTATTAAGCTAATAATTAGATATATCACTTCGGGTTTGATGGATTTGTGCCACAAAATAATTTGTTAGAACCTAAAACTACAAATCATGGCTAGATCCAAATAACTTTGATAATTTCTTTCTGTGTTTATAATTTTCACTATGTCATAAAATATGGAAAAACCCAAGTTTTTTCTCTGTACGTGAAGGTAAAAACCGAAATCAATTGCTTAAACAAGAAAATTATGTACACAAAGTTGACATGTTTTTCTAATTTAGTATAGTTAATTAAGGTCCGAGCTTAATTACTAGAGAATGCTGTTATGATCATATCTTTAATATGCTATATCGATGAGTCTAACGTTCTTCACAAAAATATCTTTATACTCTTGCAAAGGTATATGCTCCAAGGTTTTACATACATACATACATGTTAAATGGTTCAAAATTTTCCAATTTGGTAGTCTCGGGGTTGTTCATACTTTATTAAATATTCTCCTTTTGGCCATAAAATAAGGTATATTTTCTTTTGGTGACAAAAATGAAGCAGACTTATTCCCTTGCTTGTAAACGAGATAACATATAATTAAGTGATGGAAGACAAAATTAGTTGGATCAAGTTATTTTAATCTCCACATTCTGTTCTAATAATATTAATAATAATTAATGTGTGTGTGTGTGTGAATGAAACTGCATTAAGCCCCACTCCTGTTATATTATACACCTACACACACACATTTTTATCAATCACCTAATTAATTAAAATTGCCATTGTTGACTCTTTACAAATATAAATTAACATTGTTACCAAATTAAAACCACTAATTAAAGTTTTATATCATGTTCAATTAATTTCTTCATTTAATTCTCTTAATGAGAATTTTAGCTGCTGCATTCGTTTTTCTCATCCCTTGGAAATATAATGGAAATGAAATCATAACAACAACAGCAATTATAATTCATATATTATGGATCAACTCCATCATCATTATTACAAATCATAGCTACATATTATCAGACACCAGACATGAATTAATCCATGGAATGAGATATTAGGGTTCTTCATTTGCCGGTAAAAAACAAAGCAGGGGGTTCTTCTTCGTGTTGAAACCTACTGAGGGGGCAAAATGACGACTAATCTGAAGAAGATATTTATATGTATATATATATGCGTCATCTATTAATTATACCTTAAATATATACTTAAACAATAATCTAGCTAAGGAGCTAGCGACCTAGCAGATGCCACTGGTGAAACCTCTACAACAGAACAAGAAGGATCATATAGCTAGCAATAGTCAAAAGAAAATAATAATAATAATAATAACAACAACAAGAAGTTAAGAATATTAAAAACTCATCATCATTTTGAGTGTAGGTTTTACCAAAATGATGAACATAGGTTAGGGATTATTATTATTATTATTATATAATATTAATTGTTGACGACGACGGATCATCGATCATCGTTATGATCATCTTCTCCACCATTCTCCATCATCATCACACTTCTGTTTGCCATGCTGAGACTGTAAGAAGAAACCTATTTTGCCATCCCAAAGATATCGCTCTTCCTTCGTCTCTCTCTGAAACCCTGAAACCTCCGCCGCCGCCTCCTCCTCCTCCTCCTCCGTCATCTTCAAACTGAAGCGGCGAGTAATGAGTCCTCATCTTCAGAAGTAGCTTAGCCTGAATCAAAGCTTTTGAGCTCACTTTTGTTCCAGTGAATCCTTGGCTCTCCATCCTCGCTTTCCATGTCTCCATCCTCTCGTACTTGGGACAATCCACACCGTCCATGTCGTAGTAATTCAACATGGCTTTGATCTCCTTCCCCAGAAGCTTCTTCTCTATCCTCAACCTCTCTGTGCTTTCCATGGGCAAGCAATCGTCCAGAGAATCGAACATGGCGGCGAAATAGTGCAACGAATCAGTGAATCTCGACAAGAACGTCCTGGGGCTTCTGCTTCCTTCTTGCTCCACAAGCACAACAATGGAGGGATTGAGGGAATGAACAAATCCCAATGTGTCAGAAATCTTCATGAAACTACTCAATGTGTTCAAGTAAGAGACCAAATTAACACCCACTGTTTCATTCTTTTTCTTCCTTAGGTTAATTACCCGCGAGCCTCGAAGCAGGCCTTGGAATTCAAACACCAGATTGGTGAATCCCTTTGAGAAGCTGACCAAGCGAGATTCCGTTTCCTGAAGCTCTTTGAGGTTCTTGCCGAAGCCTGTGATTCTGAGGGATATTCTGTTGCCGCTGGTGGCCTTCTCGGAGAGAGATTGTATGAGGGAAGGCCATTGGAAACCATAGGAAACATCGAAGTCGATGACGTGTAATGCTCGGTTGTTCTTGTCTTCCTCGTTCTCAAAGGCTTCGAGGATGGCTTGGTTGGCTGTGAAGTGGGCGAATTGGTAGTAAGGCGAGACTCTATAAAGATCAGTGAAGGCCAAGAACTCTTCTTCACTTGTGGGTTCTTCCATGAGCATGTCGTAGAAGGGGGATTTGCGGGTGAGGAGGCGGGCGGCGAGGCCGTCGGTGAAGTAAGCGACGACCCGTTGGACGGAGTCGCCGGTGAGAGAGACGGTTTGGTAGAGCTGAGTGAGGTTGTCTAGGGCAGAGTTCATGTTGGTGTTGTCAACACAAGTGGCTGTACTGAGAAGAAGATGAATCAGAGGGAGGCCATTGCCATCTTCTAAAACACTTCTTCGATTTCTCATGAGGTGGTTGTGATCTTGGCGAACCATTTGATCTCTGGTTTGAAGCAAACTGAAGATCTTGCCTTCGAAGCCAGCTTGTTCGTACGAAGAGATCATCAAGGAATTATTGTTGTGGTGATGATG